>JAOXOE010058591.1:0-32660 GCA_028565055.1 Phoeniculus purpureus | reverse complement strand
CTAGACCAGGCTTGCCAGAGCCCCATCCAGCCTGGCCTTAAACACCTCCAGGGATGGGGCCCCAACCATCTCCCTGGACAACCCATTCCAGGCTCTCACCACACTCATGGTGAAGAACTTCCTCCTCACATATTCAGTTCTTCTTTGTTAGCTGAAATCATCTTTCCTCCCTATCGTCATTCCAGTTGAGGGACCCTTTCCACGACAACTTGCTTTGACAAGAGGATGAGCACTTTCACCTGTGATAGTATAAAATAAAGTAAATATCAAATATCTTATTTGAGCTTTCTCCTAAGAGTTCAACTTGAGATACTTCGTCTGACTGTGCTGGAAAGTTAATCCACTGGGTATCTTTGGCTTCAATACAGGTATACCACTTCAGTGTTAGGGGATGAGACTAGTCTTCTGCTGTAGAATCAGTTTACTTCAGAGTAACGTGCTGTATGACATACGTAGCTGTATGACAGAAGACTTAACATATGTATATGCTAAAAAACATACCTTTAAGAAATATTTTAATGAATTTTTAAATTGTCCCTGAAGTCTGAATTTGTGTGTCTATTCACATGTACAGACACCTAAGAAAGCTTCTTGGCTTGTTTTCATAGAAACTTTCATGCTTGTGGATCAGAATCACTGAAACTGGGCTTATGGCCCGATCCATTGGAGTGCAGCTGAAATCTTTCTATTGTTAGTATAATAGAAATAATATAGTACAATAGAATGGTAGAGTTAGTACAATAAATGCTATTGAAATCACTGTTTATGTAGTTGCAGCATCTTTCATAAACCAGAACTCTCTACTTATAAGACTGCCCAGGCCACAGCAGAGGTAAATAGTCAACTATAAAGGACATCCCACTGTACAGTACAGTACAGTACTAAATTCCCAAGTTGTCAGGAGACATGATTAGTTTCACACAGAGAAATAATTCACTGTGTCATGCTTCATGCAGATCCTTGATGTGCAAGGTCTGTTGCTAGTACAAATTTACGTCGGTTCGTGGAGCACGTGACATTATGCCTACAGGTAATAACAGTGTGACTCCAAGCCCACGTATTAGAACTGGCTACCAGGTTATTCCCCCTGCAACCTATCTTCTGTCTTCAAAAAGTTTTTTTTAAAATTTAACATTTATTAATTAGGAAAGAACTCATAATTAATTGACAGCATTGACATGTGTATAGTAATATTTTATAAACACTGACCAAGATCCAGAGATGGACTAAGTGGAAGCAGTGGCTTTCCAAGTATGTTTCCTTTTGACTCAACTTTTGAGCACATTTCTCCAGAAAGTTCAGGTAATGCTGCAGTACAACAGATTTATATTCATATCAGCTCATGTAAAACTATGCTCAGATTTTATTCATGCATTGCTCCTACTAAGCAGACATTGGTTTGTTGTTAAAATAATAATGCATCTCAGTAATATAATCTTCCTTTGATAGCCTGTTCAATATATTTTTAGAATGTAATTAAACCATATCAGTACAGTGACAGCAAATTGATGACCTTATAATTATTTTGGGATAGCTGAGTGCATAATCATTTCTCATATAGCTTGAGAAAACAGAGAATGCTTCATGAATGAATTGTAAATTTAAATATCATAAGTTCATTTTATTTTTCACTTCTTGTGCACCAGAGGGATGTGAGTAAATGTATATTCTGTCTCAACATCTGCTTTGCCAGGCGTTTTTGTGCCTGAATCCTGCAAATCCTGGAAACAATGTGAGCAGCGCATTTCAGATGATTCAGATGTGTCTGACCAATGTGGACAGACTTTTTGGCCTGCTTGGGGGTTGTAATGTGGGCTGAAGATCTTTGGGTTGTGTGGTCCTTTATGATGGACCTCCCTAAGCCTTTGCTGATGAGATTGTCACCTCTAGCAGAGCTGTAGCACAGCATGGCCAGGGCAAAGCAAGCCACTCAACAGCTATGCTTTTCTCACATACTTCTCATAGTAAGATTTTAGCCACTGAGCTTGAACGTAGAGTCCAAGGAGTCTGCACGATGCAGACAGCAGCTCTGTCTCCTTGGAAGATTATAATTTTTTCATTTTGATAAGAAGAGATAACAGAGAGTGCCTAGGAAGCTCAGTCCAAATACAGGTCCAAACTGAGAGCAACAGAGACCTGGGCATTTGGTCTTTGCAATCTGAATGAATAAAGTCTTGCGGAGATTTGCATCCATTAATTGAGCTTTTAGACTGTCACCATTGATGCTGATTTGTACAGCTGAGTTTCAAAACTCTTGGGAAGTCAGAGGGCTCTGTACTGACATGGGAATGACTACAGTAAGAGTAATAGAACAAATCTTTTAAACACTTTGGGGAATAGCATTTCCTGAAACAGAAATAATTCTAAAGCTTTTGCCTCATCATCCTTTGACCCAATAACCAAGTACAAAGAGGGGCTTGTACAAAGCTGAAAAAAGTCTAGATTTGGGAGACGATGCCTTTTTTTCCTTAATGAAATTAAACTCAGCTATTTAATCTCTAGCAGCATTTGTAAAGTCATTAATCCAAGAAAGAAGTAGAACTGCTTTACAGCAAAGCAGCTCAAGTAAGTGATCCTCATTTATTATTGTATGTGGGCAACACGCACTGTATCTCAAGTAGCTTTGTGCTGGATACACTTCGTAACTGAATCAAGCTCATGATTCATACAGTTCACTATGGTTTTGTACCTGATGAGTTTTCTGGGTTTTCTTTCTCTCTCGGCCATTTCCAGCAGTTTGAGTGTTTTCACTGCACCATTCATGTCAAAGATTTCCATTAAGGGCAAGCCTTTATGATGATAGAGGCTTTTAGCTTTCTTTCAAATGGTGGGAAAGGGGCAACAGGGCTTCCATGAAGAGCATTTTCACACAACTGAAAACCAGCCATGGAGCAGATGCAGAGAGGAACAAGACCAAGGGCAACTCGTATGACTGCAAAGAGCACTAAAAGTAAAAGGTGGCCATCTTACACCACAAATCCTTGACGAAACAACATTGATTAAAAGTTTCTCCACTGCAGACCTAGGCATTTTTAAGACGAGCAACTGAGTTTGTTCCATTTCAGATATCTAATTCATAAAGCTTGTGCTGTGAGTTAGACCATGAAACATGCTTTTGGCCAGTGCAAAGCTGTTAGCTAAGATGGCTACACAAGGGAAGAAACATTCTCTCCTTTGTTCCAGCAACTTAGCATTTATTTTCCACCAAAGACAGCAAGCTACTCACCGCAGCTCTTTGCTCAACCCAAAGGATCTCTACTTCAAACATTATCTGCCCTACAGGGTTGCCACAATTCCTAACAGATGGTGGGACGTCTATACAATGTACTGTTCGGATTAAGCCGCATGAGGACTGTATGTGAGTAATATTCCGCTACGACTTGGAACCAGCCGATATGGGAAAACTCAGCGACGGCGCTGAAATCCACAGCTCGTGCTGTGTTTTGCAGCCTGTGCAGTGTGGTACACGATGTGAACACATGCCTGTACGCTACTGAAATAGGGAAGATGGCATTCAAGTATCATAAGGTTTTTTACAAACTTCAGGATTTCCTTGCTTTTATAAATGCTTTTTGACCTGATCTTCCGTGGTTTAATTTCCTGTAGGTATCAAGTAACAGTGAATCAAACAAAGACCTTAACCTTTCGTCTCTTGCATTTAAAGCTGACTCATCTTGACAGTGTTTAAACTGTGTTAATCCCCTCTCCATTTCTTTTCCCTTCTTCACTTAATGACTGCTCTTTAAAATTGTAGAATATCAATCTACTCTTAGTATAAAGAGTATACTAAGTATAAAGAGTATACTTAGTATAAAGAGTATAGAGTCAGTTTTATTAGTTGGATGGATTTTGAACACCACCACTACGATGGACTAGCTACAGAATTACAGAATCACAGAATCATCATGGCTGGAAAGGACCTCCAGGGTCCAACCTTTGTCCTAGTATCTAACTGCTAGACCATATCCCTAAGCGTCACGTCCACTCGTTCCTTAAACACATCCAGGAACGGTGACACCACCACCTCCCTGTCAGTAAAGAACTTCTTCCTAACATCCAATCTAAACCTCCTACAGTTTAGTACAATTTGTTTTGCCCAGGTGCCCTGGGACTGGTCCCAGCAAAATCTTGCACCGCACAGAGCAGCAACTGCATTGTCTGACAGAGAGGAATCCCAGCACTGCTCTTCTGAGCTGCTTCACTGTGGCAGAGAGAGAGAACCTAGGCACAACATCAGGGCTCTGCATTTGTGGCCGGTTTCATCTCCTCTGGTATAGCTAAGGTGTAGCTGAGGTGTCTCAAGTCACCTCAGCATCCTAGAGTGACCAAATATAATAATTTCTGTGAGTTGAAGAACTAAGAAACTACCAGATTCAAAGAATCATAGAATGGCTTGGGTTGGAAGGCATCTCAGACATTATCTGTTTCCTCTAGTGACTCTCTGTTACAGGGCACTGAGAAACCCATCTTACTACCCAATAGAGCCTTGAGAGTTCTGCTGTGTCCCAGGAACTAAGGTCAGAGACATTAGTGTGAAGTTATATTTTCTTCCATCTTACCAATTGGAGAGAAGGACGTAGCCTGAAACAGATGCATAGCGCACATCAACTCCTAGCTACGTGTCCTTGTGAGTGCTTTTGTTCTTATGACACTGGGACATCCTTCAGTGATTATAACCTGTTGGGGAGAGACGGAATGCACCTGTCTGGAAAAGGTAAGGGACCCTCTAGTAACAGGCTGGCCAACTTAGTGACACGATCTTTAAACTGAAGCATCTGGGGAGTGAGGTCCAAAGTGGAAACGGTCATGTCAATGCATGCACCTGGGGAATACACCTAGGAAAGAACCGGAAGGTTTCCTACATCCCTCAGGAAAACCTGCATGGTTGCTTACCTCTTTGACATGTATGTAAACTAACACAGGCAGTGTAGGGAGAAAGCAGGAGGAACTAGAGATCTGTGTGTGGTCACAATAATAAAGTAAACTCGGAGGGAATAAAGAAGTTTACAGAATGTGAAAAACAAGATTGAGCACTTGAGGGGAATATAGGAATGTTGTCAGAGAAGGCAGGGGTACAACAGGAAGAGCTAAGGCTGGAATTACATCTGGCAAGGGCTTTCAAACCCAATAAGAAGGGCTTATTTCACTGTATTGACAGAAAGAGGAAGAAAAAGGAAAGTGTGGGCCTGCTGATGAACGATACGGGTGCCCCAGTGGTGGAAAACACAGAGAAGGTGGTGTTATTGAATGTCTCCTTTGCTTTGATCTTCACTGCTAAAGCCAGCCCCCATGAAGACACAGGCTTGGAAATAAGAGACAAGGTGTGGAGAGATGACTCTTCCGTGGTAGAGGAGCACCAGGTTAGCTACCAGGACATCTATAGATCTGTGGGCCCCAATGGGATGCACTCACAAGTGCTCCCTAGTAAAGCTCTGCTGGCTGTCATCAACCGCCTCCTTATCTTTCATGCGCATAGTTTCCAGGAGGATCTACTCTATGATCTTGCCAGGCACAGAGGTGAAACTGACTGGCCTGCAGACCCCTAGTTTATATTTTCACCCTTTTTAAAATGGAGGTGGTGCTTCCCATTTTCCAGTTGGTGGGAATGTCACCAGAATGCCATGATTTCTCAACTGTGCTAGACAATGGTATAGCAACTTCATCCACCAGCTCTCTCAGAACCCTTGGTTAGATCCCATCTGGTCCCACAGACTTGCGAATCTTTGGGTTATTTATAGTCATGAACCTGATCTCCCCCTACCACTCCTAGTCCCAGCCTTTGGCTTCTGAGACTTGTGTGGCATGAATTGAGAGCTTTGTGGTGAGCACTGAGGCAAAAAACATCAAGGAGCACCTCAGCCTTCTTTCCTTCAGAAATCACTGAGAGACGAAGGATCTAACTCACGTTGCAGGAATCAAAAGAATGCAGAGCTAGCTGCTTCTTGCTTAAATTTTTAGTCTTTTCCACACCTTGCCTTTCTTTTCTTTTGAAAATAGGCAGCTGACTGCCTATCCTGTCATCAACGCTATGCGCTGGTGACTTCTTATGTTCCTGTATTCCTGAGTAGAACATCTAAATATCATAACCTAAATTACACCATGTAAACAGCGTTTGCTTGTTTGCTTGCACCTAGGGCAGCACCTCAGGAAAACACTGCTAAAAGAAGGGCTCAGGCAAGAGAGCAGCCCACTAAAGCAACTGAGCTGCTTTGTGCCAACATCTAACCAACAGCACCAACACCCTTTCATGTTCTTTGATTTAAGGGCTTCATATGTCCCATGCAAGTCTGACATGAGTGACTAGAGACAAAGTTTTGAGAAGAATTTGCACCCTGTAATAGGAAAGAGGTTGTAGATGTTTTTAACTTGTAGCTGCAAAGATCTGGTTGAAATGCATATGTTCTCAGTCTCCCTGATAAGCTGCCTGCTCGTGGCTTGCACAAGCAGACAATCTGCTGGATAAAACACTGGTTGAATGGACAGGTCCAAAGAGTGGTGGTTAGTGGAGTTAAATCCAGCTGGCCACCTGTCACAAGTGCTGTGCCTCAGAGCTCGGTGTTGGGACCATCTCTGTTCAACGTCTTTATTGATGATCTTGATAAGGACACAGAGTGTATCAGTAAGTTTGCAGATGACATCAAGTTAGGTGGGAGTGTTCATCTACAAGAGGGTAGGGAGGCTCTTCAGAGAGACTTGGATAGATTGGGGCGATGGGCCAGTGTTAATGGCATGAGCTTCAGTAAGGTCAAGTGCCAGGTCCTGCATTTGGGCCACAACAACCCCCTGCAACACTACAGGCTTGGGGAGGTGTGGCTGGAGAGTGTTGGTGCTGGTTTCTTCTCACAAGCAATTAGTGATAGAATAAGAGGGAGTGGGTCCAAGTTACAACAGGGTAGGTTTAGACTAGATATTAGGGAAATTTTTTTCACAGAAAAGGTGGTCACGCACTGGAATGGGCTTCCCAGGGTGGTGGTTGAGTCATCATCCCTGGACCATTTGTATGAGGTTTTGAGGGATACGATTTAGGGGTGTACTTGTAAGGTAGGGTATATGTTTGGACTTGATGATCCCAGGGGTCCTGTGCAACCAGAGTGATTCTGTGATAAGTAGGTTGCTTTAAATAAAGTGACAGAAAGTGTGAGGGTTAATCGATACAAGCGCCGTGTGTGCAGCAACTGGTAGACAGGCAGGGAGCCTTGTTAGCAGTCTTGTTGGGTGGGTCAGTCCATGTGAGCTTTTGATTGGCAAAGTTCTGTTGGACTTACTTGTGGTTGGGTACCTTGTTTCTGGGATGGTTTCTTGGGGAATAAGACCAGGTAGCTTTTGTTTGTGGAGCCTAGAAACTATACTGAGGTTCACTGTCTACCTGCAGCGTGTATTTGTACTGTTCTTCTCCCCGTGAACCAACACACAAAGGGGTTTTTGGATTCTTTCCATAGGACACTGAAACAATTATTTAAGGAGTACTTCTGTTCTTCTGAGGTGGTGTTTGTACATCTCATGGTGTTTTGTACCTCTCCCCCTCTTTGCTGCTGTCACACCCATTGTCACCACACCCAACTAGCTGATGGTGTGTACACCCTCCGCCCCCCCAAAATGTTAAAAACTAGAAATTCTCTCAAACTCAGGGTACTTTGACTCAAACTTTAAGGAATGGCTGAAGAAGGCTTCCCCATGCCCATCCTCGCACGAGGATTCAGCGGTGGACAGGGTGGTGCAGGGCAGTGCAGAGTGAGGCAACAGAGGCACCCAGAAGCTTTTCTTTGGCTGGGTGCTGCCTTTCCGAAGGAGGTTCACACACTTCCCTGCCTGCATTTCCTCTCTTGGCCTTTTGGTGTCATTCTGTGACTAACAAGGAGAGGAAAGAACCTCGCCACTGCTTTTCAGAGCAAGGCAGAGCTGCTAGCAAGCTGATACCGGAGCTGGTACCAGCTGAAAAGGCAAAGAGCACGACTAACCAACCTCCTAACAGGAGTTCTGTTTGGCTCGGTTCCTAATAAGGCCACTGAGAAAGGTGTAACTGTCCCTTTCAGTCAGTCAGATGACTTCATATTTAGGCAAGTGATGCTCAGCTATAGATCAGATGGGGTAAAGTGTTCAGGAGAACCCTACCTGGCCTTGTCTTGGCCCAACCCATGCTCTGGAGAGCATCTCTGAGAATCATGTTGGCCAGATGTGGTGACGCAGATGTTTCATGCAGAAAGGCACAAATGCTGCCTGGAAGTGCAGACCTGGGCTGCAGCGGTGTCGCTGAAGCCTTGAGAGAAAAGGTGCAATAGCCCCCTTTCAGCACACTGCTGTGAAAAAGACCTCTAAAACTGAACCTTAAGAGATGGGACAGGCATGGTAAGGTACTGTGTGGCTGGCTGTTGTGAGACTGTATTGTAAGGCAAGTCTGCCAGCAGGAAAATGCAGTTCTGTTTGTCCCTCGGACACCTGAAATGCTGCTCGCTGGTGCACCCTCCTGCGTCTTTTGCAGGCAGGACTGTACACAGGAATGAAAAGCTCAGCTGAGCTGTTCCTGTGACAATTTTAGACTTTTGCTTTAGCTTGCTGATTGGTCTGGGGTGGGGGGGAAAAGGTCTATTTGATCAGAAGTTATCCTAGCCATTGAGAAAAAGAAACCAACTCAAACGAATCATCTGCTTTGATCTAAAAGACAGCACTCCAGCACTCAGCAGTGTGTGCATGTCGAGGAGACTATTGCAGATTTTTGCAGGATTTTACTTCCTTGAATGAAAGAAAGTAAATGAATGGTGCAAATCACTAAGATGCTTATACTGAGTGTGTTGGAGCAGGTGTGCCGTGGTTGCATGGACAGATCTAACAGTCCAGTTTATTCAAACTTTAAGCCCACTTTGCTGCTGCAGAGGAATTGCACAACACTTTAGTCTGGAGCACCTAATAGCTGTTTCAGGATCTGCAGAATTGGGAGGCACTTGAGAAACGATAATGCAATCTGCCGGCCACGCTGAAAGGAATAATTCCTTCTCTGTGCAGCTAGCCTCGATTTAGTTTGCCGTCTTCCCAAAGCGTGCTCTGCCAGCTAGCGGCATGGAGGAAAGGCACTGCATTTGTGGTTGAGCGTACCAAAAAAAATCTGGTTTAAGAGTGTCTTTTCTTTTTCTAGTGACCTCTCTTCAAAAACAGGTTTTGCTTTCTTTGAGTTCAGGCAGATGTTCATAGCTGTCGGTAAGGGCTCTGTACGGTTATGTGCATGAAACACCGGAAAGAAGTGAATTTTCTTGCACACTTTAATTCAGTGTTTCTAAAAAATTTGCAATGTTAAACCAGTTATTCCTCTCCTCCCTTCTCTCTCCTTCTGCCTTTACGAATAAGTCTGTCTCTAGGAAGAAGCAGCGAATGGATAGAGTTGGATAGCATGCGCTGCACTCTGCAACAAAACAGAATGAGAACACTGAAAAAAGAAATAATACTAAAAGTAATGGTAAAGAACTTGGACACACTTACATTTTTACTGGCTTTCTTTCACGACCCTGATGGATTATATTCTCTTTTTCTTGAAACTCTCAGCATGGTGGAAAATACTTTGTTATGAGATTCTTTTTTGAGTCATCTAGGGAGAATTTTCCAGTATGCTGGAAGGATTTGATACTGGCACTTCCTCTGAAATAATCAAGATGCTGAGGAACAAGAGTGTTGATTCTGATTGCAAAGCATTTCATGACCTAAGTGCCTGAGCAGAGGGACCACCAATGCAAGGAGGTCTCAATGTGTTCCAGAACATACTTGAGGCTATTTGCAGACATGGGAGTTAGCCGGTCTTTCCTTAGTTCATAATAATGGTTTGAACCCCCCTGGGTTTCAGCTCATGCATAAAACTGAGACAGCCTGATCTCCTCAGCCCATTTAGGGCAATGACAGGACTCACTGACTTCCAAGTTTTGAACTGGTTCCAGTTTCCTTGGATTGTATGTTCAATCTGCACCAGGATCACCAAGATGAACGGGGTCTGAGCCTGTAGATACTTCTCCATGCTCATACTAATCCCTCAGATGATTCGACCTTGCTGAGACCCTAAGAGGTGGTGTGGTGGTTGCTGAACAAGCTGGTGGATGTGCTTTGGAAGTAGAGCTGTGGCAGAGGAGAAAAAAGGTGTGGCATTGCCTTGTTCTGCCCAAGTCCTTTTGCCTTTCTGACTCTAGAAAACGCAGGTGACCCAGGACCAAAAGTCTGAGAGCTCTCATTAGATAAAACTTCCTCGATGTATTTATCTTTTAAGCTCTTTCCTCCAGTGCTTCAGACCTCTCTACACTGACAACATGCTGATAAGTGGTGTCTTCTGGAGGATTTTCTTTTTCAGTTTGCTTTTGAGTGCCATTCTGTCAGACTAAGAAAACAGAGTTATTTTTTAATCCTGTACCAAGGTGCTGGCCTCCATCCATAAACCCTATTCTCTCCAGAGACAGAAGACACAAGTACTTTTCTGAACCAATTCTAACCTTAGGGACTTTGGTTTGAGGTTTCATGCTGAGGTTTGAAGTGACTCATATCTTGCAAAAGGGTCTACTCAGTTTCTTGAAGTTACACCACGTATTTAAGGTAGAAATAAGCAAGCTAGTACATAATGTATACTGCCTGCGTGCTCCAAACCACAAGTTGCTCAAAACAGCCAGAGTGGCGAATCCTGCTGGGAAGTTCAAAATAATGAAAGAACAGTCACTTCTTCCTCTAGTGCTGTCTGTGACAGCTGCATTTGTGATGCCAAGTCACACAGGGAATATAAAACTAAAATACTGTTCATAAGAGCCTTCAATCGGAGCTGGTTACTGAAATGTTCTGTCACTACCTTCTACTATGATTTCAGCGCTGTTGATCTTACAGAAAATACGTAGCCTGTTTAGGAACAGGACAGATACTTCGGGGTTTTTTTTTACTCAGAACGTTTTTTGGTGTCTTATCATTCAGGACATTCTCAGAGCGTTGGAGACCAACAAGTCTCTGTTCAAGTGTGAATGGGTACGTTGCTGGCTTTGCTAAAATGGAAAAGGGTCTTTTCCCTTTAAAGAGGTTTGTTTTTTCTGAATAGCTCTAGATTTTGCAGCATGGCGAGAAGAAAGCATCAGAAAAAACAGCACAGGAAAGCACAGTGCTAATGGAAACAGACGTATTTTTCCACACTTCTTAAGACAAATGAAAGCAGCTGCCACTTTTTGTTGAATGGTATCTCTGGTTGAACTGGATCCATTCTGTGCTGTTCTTTTGCTCTAATGGGGGCAAATAAAATACCCTTTTGTATAACCCAGGGGAGTAGTTAGCCATCTCCTCTTAATTTGAGCGAACTTTAGATTTCTTACATGAGGTTCTGAATCAGACAAAGTGCTCACAGTCAGCTCTTATCACTACGTAGTAAATAAGGTTGAAATTTAAAAAAAGCCATTAGCAATCAATAAGGCTGGAGGATTTAATTTCCAGCACATGCTTGTTTTGTTTTATTGTTCTACACTCTAACAGTTTCAAGGGATTCTTTTCTTATTATTACTTCTGCAACATTTTTGTGCACAACCTGTCCTTCTCTGCTCATGCTGCCATTTGACTGATCTGCTCTTGTGGTGATGCTGTATTGCTGAAGGACTAGAGGACAGTGGTCTTACCGGACCAGCTGTGTCATCTTGTGACTAGGATGCTGAGGAAGTAATAAAAAAGCATGGCCAGACCCTCTCCCCTGAGATAGGAAGTACTTCTCTTCTGCCAGCTTGGGAGCTAGGGCCAATTCACTGCCTGAGCTTTCCACCTGTGGAAGGAAAACAGAAGCTGTTCCAAACACAGCTTTCTCAAAGCTGTTCTTCAGAATAAAATGCAGCTGCTCAGTATAATGGATTTGTAATACCCCGAATTTTCTGTAACTTAACAGATCAAACCCTGTTGGGGTGGCTATTGGAATTGGTCATCTTCAATTCCTCATCATCAATTCTCTTCAGGGATAAGATCATCCCGGTGCTAAACAGAGCAAGTCAGTCGGAATTTAAAAAAATAACTCTAAGTATTCTAGCGCAGCAAAACTGGTGGTGAATTTGTGCAGGAGTTACCTGCCTGAAAGCTGTGACTAGTCTGTCTGTTGCCATGAAAAGTGCATTTGCTGTCCCAAAAATAAAAAGCAGAGAGATACACTAAATCAACCAAGAAGTGAAAAATACCTTGCCCCATAAGTACTCAGAATTACTTGTGATTTATCTTGTATCGTCCTCTGTTAAGTAAGATACCTACTTCATGCAGAAAATCTGACCGCTATGACTTTTCCAGTCTTTCTGGTTTGATGCTGGTGGTCTCACTGAGATTCATAAACAGGAGTCAGCTGTAATGTCAGCTAGCCAATGTTAAAACATTTATTTGAGGAGTAAGTACAAACCAGACATTTACAACAACGAGGGACTTTGTTCTGTATTCTGCAAGGCAGCACTATGAATGTCAAACATAATTAGCCAAAGTAAGACTTGGCCTCACTTTGAAGGTTAATACGAAGCCTCTCTGTAAATACTTATATGGGACAGTTAACACATTCAGAAATAAATGTTCTCACTGTATATTGCACATTGCTGTACGCAGCAGAATTTTGATGTAATATCCCAAACACTCCTAGAAGTAGTCTTATGTATTCAAAACGATTTTGACAGGAAATCGTGTCAACACAGTCCGCAGAAACAGCTTTGTACCATAAAGTCAATACAACCTAGTATATGAAGCCTTTGTTTTAGTCTGTTTCATTAGACCTATTGGATCTATAGTTTAAAATTTGCTTTAAAAACTTTAAAAACAGAGCAATTGGTTCATTAGCAGATTCGTTTCTGATACTGTCTCAAGGCCTGATGATTTTAAAAGCCAGCTGAGACCTTTTGTCTAAAGGTCTCCTCATGGATTGCACTTGTTCATTATGAAAGAGAATTACTTCTTAACCCCCCCCACTCCATCTCTTTTTGTATTTAGATATTTGATTAAATTAAAGTATTTTCTTTATACTTGCATAACTATATGTTTACTGCCATAATGGTGATTGAAAATCCACCTTAAAAAAAATGTGGATTTTTAAAAAAGTTTGTTTTGGGTTTTTTTTATTGAATTAAATGTAACCAAGATAAGATGCAACAGTAAAAAATCCAACCCTGAATGAAAGGATTCTTAACCTGATTAAGGTTAATGGAACCTAAATTGGTGTAAGTATGTAATCACCCCTAACAGGAATTAAATTTGCAGTGGATAAACCGAGAAAAGCTGCAAGTACACTTAGAAGTCAGGGCTAAAATTGAACATGACCTTGATAAGTAATATAAATAATCTGAAGGAAAAAAAAATATATTATTTTATAAGGACAGAGGGAAATACAATAAAAGAAGGTGGTTATGGAGCTGATCATCCTGAGTTCCATTGAGTGGCATTGTAAGTCAACCCCGAGATCAGGCCCAGCCAACATGGGTTTAGGGAAGGAAGGTCTTGTGTGACCAATCTGATCTCCTTCTGTAACAGGGTGACCCACCTAGTGGATGAGGGAAAGGCTGTGGATATCGTCTACCTAGACTTCAGCAAAGCCTTTGAGAGAATCTCTCATAGCATCTTCCTGGAAAAGCTGGCAGCCCATGACTTGGACAGGTGCACCCTCCATTGGAATGAAAACTGGTTGGATAACCAGGCCCAGAGAGTGGTGGTGAATGGTGCCGCATCCAGTTGGCAGCTGGTGACCAGTGGTGTCCCCAGGGGTCAATCCTGGGCCCAGTTCTATTCAACATCTTTATTGATTCTATGATTCTATGATGACCTGGATGACGGGATCAAGTCTACCATTGGTAAATTCACAGATGACACCAAGTTGGAAGGCAGTGTCGATCTACTGGAGGGCAGGAAGATGCTGCAGAAGGACCTAGACAGGCTGGGTCAATGTGCCAAGGCCAGTGGTATGAGATTCAATAAGACCAAATGCAGGGTCCTACACTTTGGCCACCATAACCCCCTGCAGCACTGGGGGATGAGTGGTTGGAGAACAGCCCAGTAGAGGGGGAACCAGGAGTACTGGTTGACAGCTGGTTGAACATGACTCAACAGTGTGCCCAAGGGGACTGGAAGGCCAATGGCATCCTGGCTTGTAAGAACTAGTGTGGCCAGCAGGACTAGGGATGTAATTCTCCCCCTGTACTCAGCACTGGTGAGGTCTCCCCTCGAGTACTGGGGGCAGTTCTAGGCCACTCACTTAAAGAAAGAGGTTGAAGTGCTGGAGCAGGTCCAGAGGAGAGCAACAAGTGAACGGACTAGAGGGAAGGTCTTATGAGGAGAGGTTGAGGGAGCTGGTTTAGTCTAGAGAAGAGGAGACTGAGGGGAGACCTTCTCACTCTCTATAACTAACTGAAGTGAAGTTGTAGACAGGTGGAGGTCTGGCTCTTCTCACAGGCAACTAGTGACAGGATGAGAAGGCAGGCCTGAAGCTGTGCCAGGGGAGGTTTAGGTTGGAGGTTAGGAAGCAGTTCCTCGCAGATAACATGACTGGACTTTGGAATGGACTTCCCGGGGAGGTGGTGGACTCTCCATCCCTGGAGGTATTTAAAGAAAGACCACTTTGTGCCATGGTCTAGCTGATTGTGGTGATGTTAGGTCATAGTCTGGATGTGATGATCTCACAGATCTTTTCCAGTCTCAATAATTCTATGATTCTATGACTCTAAGAGCTATTTTTTGGACAAGCACAAGAGGGGAAAGACTGTCTGACCAACAGTGTGGCCAAGCAGCATGTGGGTGATTGGTGGCAATCACAAATTGAATATAGGGGTAACGCAGCTCCAGCCTTGCCTTGCACCCTGAGGTGTTGAGGTTGGGTCCCACAGATCTACCACATGAGCTGTCAGGACCCTGCAAAACTGTCATCGATTTTTTCTGCTTGCTCAAGGGCATGTAGGAAACCCACAGTAGCACATGGTCTCCAAGCTGCTTTTCAAGCCTGAGATACCTCTACAGCTAAGAGCTATCTTCAGAGAGTGGACAAATCACTGTTTTGGCATTTGGGATAGGGGCAGTTTAATTGTTATGAAACACAGTGCTTTGTTCTTTTAAATAAAACATGCTCTGAGCTGGAAGGCAGAACTAGCTTCAGTTGGACCCTTTTCCTGAAAACAAATGGGATAAAATTCCGGGGCTAAAACACTTGTTTATGTTCTCATTCTCGTTTGCTTCCATGAACAAGTGCATCTTCCTGTTCAACCATATGTCCTCAGACTTAAGGGTAAAGGGAAGACCAGCTGGTAGTAACATCTCAGCTAGTGATCATCTCGTTGCAAGCTCAGTATTTGAAACGGACAAGGCAAATGGATCTACCGATATAAATTAATAATCCTGCATTCTCTGCAGTGTTTTCAATCCAGAATTGTTAAAGCAGCTATTGTTCTACCGTAATGTCTTTCAAAAACAAGTGTCGTCTTCCAAAACTGCTGTTTGCCTTGAAAGTATAACGGTTATAAAAGATGTTGATTAATATGTCACAGCCTTTTGTATTGTACTTCATAGACACCAGTGCTGATATCTGACTTCAGCAAAGTGGTGTAAGATTTTTGAAAGGAATAAGGTGACTACAACAACAGCAATTAATGCGATGAATTTCTGTTCTGAAACAAAATACCTTTTTAGGCACAATTTTCATTGACAGAAGAACCTGCAGGGCTACAGTTCCAGTGTAGAACAAATGGCAAGAACACACCTTCCAGAAGTGGATATGATAAACATACCTCTCTGTCTAATGCTATTTTTCAGTGGTTTGGAGGTGTTGAAAGAGGTGTACAACTTTTTAGAAGGACAAAGCTGCAGCTTTATCCTGGATACTTAGACTTATTCCCCCAAAGCCTTTGTTTGCCCTAATATTCCATAATGTTAGGCTTTCAGAGTCAATAACGCATTAGTAATCAAGAGATGTATCATTTATTAATTATGCACCATATTAATATTTAATCTTTTGGGTTGCTGAACATATTTCTAAATCTACTTTTTAATTACATTAAAAAAAAATAAATCTTCAAGGCAACCATTAGAAAAGCCATTTTTCTGCACATTATGACTTCAATTACTTTGAAACAGCTGTCTGTGAACTCTTTATGATGGCACAGTACTTGGTAAAATGGCCATCTCAGCTCATCCATGCTCTTCACTCATTTGAAAGCTAATTGAATATTAGAGCAAAGGGAATGTTACAAAGAATTTCCTATGAGCACTAAAGTACTCTGGAATTAGACCTGGAAATGTGGTGTCAACCTCCTGCCACAGCCAGCTTGACAGAAGGATTCCGGCCAGTGACAACCACCCACCTGTCTATAGCTGGAGCAGAGATTTCTGGTTGGGTATGGTGAAGTAGGGGTATTGAAGTACTTTTCTGCCTCTGAGGTTGGGAACTGTGCTGCCCAGACCAAGGTTACTTGGTTTGGAGGAGCTGGAGGCAGCGGTCAGGCAGCTGAGTCAGCTCCTTAGAGACACCCAGATGCAGGACCTACCTCAGCCTCACAGCAGATGGGTAGGATCAATCAGCGGGGAGCCTGCCTGGAGGTGGGGCTGGCTGCCCCTCATGTATATCCCAAGCAAGTGCAGAGTTGGGTAACATCCAGGTGGCTTGAGTTCTGCCTAGCAAGTCTGAGCTAGAATATTCTTACTAGGAGAAAAAGTGTCTTCAGTTCATCAAAACATTTTCTTCTCTATAGTCTATGTCGAGGAAGAGAATCTAAATGTGTTTAAATTAGACAAATATACTCCTAAATTAAAGAGCTTTCTGGAGTCTAACTCTGGCTGAAGCTCTGGATATTGTGTATGGCCCCGGCAGTGTTTAATATTAAACTTAAAAAGAAATTACAACAAAGCAGCCTAGCCTCTAATTATCTGAAAATTTTTACATTAGAATGCAGAACTTATAATTATTTCTTCTATTTTAAACCTAGATTCTAGCTTTTCTTCAAATGAGTCATTACTAATACCAAAAGGTCTTTATAAACATAATTTAAGTGGATGCCATCTATGTCACCAACAGAAAAAGATTCTTTCTTGCTCATGTTCTTGTGTCTATCCACACAAACAACACTCAGAAATGAGAAGGAACAGTTCTATTCCTACTGCTTGCATGTTACTGAAACCTCTTTTAAAACTGTGTGTGAGTATATGTATTCGGCTCAGAGTAGGCTGAACCTCTTGGAAGGTATAACTGGTGAAAGCTGGATCACGCTGTAGCCCCTGAAAAGGGGCTATATTTGCAGACGCCAGGCCTCCTGGGTTCAGTTCTCTCCTCCCAACCCTTGACACTCTTTATTGCTCTCAACAACTTCTCTTTCCTTGCGTTTTCCCATGTGAGCCTATTAATTTATGAAGTGTGATGGTGAGTCACTTAATGATGCTGATGACGGGAAGAGTGCCATGGAAGTAGCCAGGCATGATTTCCCCTGGGATGAGGTCAGAATGGGGCACAGGGGATGCTTCTGCCAGTGGGCTGGGGGGGAACCTGTCCCAGTGAGTGATCCTGGCAAGGTGGTGCTCAGGGAGAGCATCTTCCCAGAGCCCAGCAAGGACAGTGGTTCCTTATGACTATTAACTTGTCTCCTGGCTGGTCCTTTTTGTCTCCATGTTAATGCTGTGAGGAGCTGAGAGAGGAAAAAAATATTAATACTTATCCTCCATTACATACCTGATAAAAATGAAAGCTGATTTTCCATTAAGCTATGCAATAGCTGGTTCCTTGAGTTTTCACAAGACATTAAAGGAATGAAGCATTATCAAAAAGACATTCTGTTACGAAACACCAATCAATGCTGAGAACATGGCTTATAAATTATTCAGATTCTGTTATAAACTACTCAGATCTTAAAAAGCCCCAAGCCCTCATGGTGTGCAGCACTGTCAGCTGGATACAACGGTGTGACTGCCTCACCTGAGAAGTTCCAGCATGATACACTCCCCACATCTTGCAGCGTCGGAATAGACGCAGCACAGAAATGGATGTTTCGGTGGATTATAAGGTATAAATCACCGAGTGGCTTTGCCCCCAATAGAACCTGATTGCTCTAACTTGTTGTGTATTCTTCCTTCACCACACATTAATTTTTAATGAAACCATTTCAAAATAAAGTCATAATGTGAGTCATAAATCACAAAACGGTGGTAATAAACCACTTTGGTTTATATTAGCTCTATGCAGATGATACTCAAGCATTTGCACCATTAGCAGGGCATATGTGAGCATTCTGTACACATTTCCTCTATTACTCCCATCTTACATTGTGGAAATGTGGGAAGTAAAGCCAGTTCCAATCAACCTCTGGGTCACTATTTATTCTCTTAATTGAACGATTGTGTGCTAATGGGTGAGGATTTTTAGCACTTTTCTGACAGCTGCAAAGTATCTTTCTGTGACTTAGAGTTATAAAAACTGTACTGCTGGGTGCAGCTGTCATGGAAAATAAAATGAGAAGGGAGGTGGGAGTAGAGAGAATGGAATGGTTAACTGACACACCAGGACTAGGTGAAGGTGAACGTTACTGTTCTGTTATGCAGTGCACAGGCAGATCAACTGACCTTAGAGGGACACATCTTGTTAAAAGAGGACCCATCTTGTAGATCTGTAATACAGAATACAAATTTTGGTTGGTCTTTGGTTGGTTTTGTTTTGTTGTGGTTTGATTTTTGGTTCTATAATTACTTTTGCAGGGTATACTGAGGTCATCTTCTTGTTGGTTTCCTAAGGTCCTTATACTGTGGACCTTAACAGGAATGATAACAGCAACCAGGAATGATAAGAGAGAAGAACTAGACTCGGCAAGCTGCTGTCTCACATAGGATTAGTAATTGGGGTCCCACAAGTCTGAAGACTGACACAGAACAGCCTTTCATTGCTGGACTGATTTTCTGGACACAGAGCTGTTTGTATGATGTGTAATGGTCTGGATGTGGCCAGTGATGTAAGGCTGTCCTGATCAGAGTGAGGAACAATAAAGGACTAATAGAACTAATAGTTCCACTCACTGGCAACCTCTTTTTGGTGTGGAACAAAAGCTTAGACAATATACCTTTTGCTTTTGTTCAGTAGAAATGAAGATTCAGCACTGGAATAAATAAGAACTTGCAGTCACCACCTTTATTAAGTCTCAGGTTTCAAGAATTTAAATAATATTTCTCCTTGGCAAGGTTGACAGGCGTTTTCTTCTCTCCTTGTTGTTAACCAAAGTCTGACACCTCTCAAGCACGCAAGAATCCTGGGACCTATAACCCACGATGGTCTCTTAATTGGGAAAAATATGACTTCCATTTAGAGTTACCCTCCCGTGCTTCGTGACCCTGAGCAATACGAAGTTTGCTTTCCTGAGTTTCTGAGTGACTTTTGGAATGCTGGAGTATAAAACATTAACAATAAGTAAATGTATAATTTATGGGTTTGGAGAGAGACTCATAGCATCAATATCCAGAGGAAAGAAAAATAATCTAAAATTGAATAGAGCTTGAGACATTATGAAGCTTCTTCCATAGAGGATTAGGTTACATGTATTAATTGGGGAGAGGGATCTTGGAGTTTTTGTGGATAACAAACTAAAAATGGATCAGTAATTTGCCCTTGTGGTCAAGGAGGCCAATAAGATCAAGTGGAGTGTGTCTGGCAGATCAAAGAAAGTCATTCTACCCCTTTATTCTGCTTTAGTGAGGCTGCACCTGGAATACTGTGTCCAGTTCTGGTCTCCCCAGCTCAAGAGAGACAGAGAAATAACTGAGATAGTTCAATGCAGAGCTACGAGGATGACTGGGACTCTGGAACAACCACCTTATGAAGAGAGATTGAGAAAACTGGGACTTTCTCTTTTGGACAAAAGAAGGCTGCATGGGGATTTAGTTACCCTCTAGAAATACATGAGGGCTGAGTGTCAAGAAGAAAGCAATACTCTTTTCAATTGCATCAGACAGGACAAGGGGTGATGAAGGCAGGCTTCAACACAGGAAGTTTCACCTCAATATGAGGAAAAACTTCTTTACCGAGAGGGTTATTAACCATTGGAAGAGGTTGCCCAGGGAGGATGTGGAGTCCACTTCTCTGGAGATGTTTAAGACTGATTTTGATGTGTTTTTGTGTAGTTTGAATCAGGTTTTTTAGGTGGTTATGCTTTTTCAGTAGTTTGTATCCTGCTTGAGCAGGAGGGTTGGACCCGACAGCCTTTGAATGCCCCTTCCAACCCTAATGAACTCTGTAACATGTGTAAACTGTGTATAATTATGTCTTCATGAAAGTGCTCTGATGACTTAAGAATGTGTCTAACACCAGTCAGATGTAGAAAACACTTTGTAAGTTGAGTAGCAACTGTGGAGTGTTTAAGATCTTTAAATAGCCTGTCTGCTTTAATCCAGTGGAGCAGTGCTCATTTTTTCATGTGGAGAGCTCAGCCCATAGGAGTTTGCTGTACCAACATGCCAATTGCCCCTGTGCTTGTGCAGGGCCACCTTTTCTGCTGCCGTGGCTGGCTTCACCAAGAGCAGGCTCCACTGGGGCCATGTCTTCTCCAGGCAGAAAGTGCAGCAAGTGAAATCCCTTGATTGGCAGCTCCTCTCAGGCTAGCTCTGCAGCCAGCCGCAGGGTGTGTGCGGGTTAAATACTCACTTAGACAAGAAAAAACCAAGAAATTATTTTAGTGATTCTACAACAAGCATTAAATGCAAAAATTAAAGGAAACAGGCTGCTCAGTGGAGGAGCCTTTCATGCAGTGAAGATAGGGTGGGCAGGAAGATGTGGTTGAAAGATCCCTAAGGAGGTCATCTAAGTTGCCCTGGAGGCTGGACAAGAAGCAAATGTGCCAAGGCCATTCGATGAGAGAACTTACCAACCTGACAAGATCTTCCAGCTTCTCCTGGAAACTTGACGTCCCACTTCTGGCTTATAGTGTTCAACAGATGTCTGTCTTTCTGTGCTTATTTTAATGTGGACTGTGACAAAAAGCTCGAGAGAGTTATAGTCTTCTTTGCAACAGCCTCATTATGGACATGACAACTACTGTGTCTTCCAACAGTTGTCTTTTCGAGAGCGAATAGTTCACTCTTAATCTTCTCCCGTGATCTTAAGATGACAATTCTCAAGAAGAGATCTCTTACCAAAGTTACTCTTCTCCAAACCCCGCTATGGATCTTTCCACGTGCCATGTCCCAGCCCAACTCTGTCAACAGGCTGCCCAGGGTGATTGTGGAGTCTCCTTCACTGTAGATATTCAAGACCCTACTGGACGAGTTCCTGTGTGACTTAGTCTAGGTGATCCTGCTGTTGCAGGCGGATTGGACTAGATGATCTTTTGAGGTCCTTTTCAATCCGTTATGATTCTATGAATTCTTCTGTTTCTCCTGAGGCTGAGCAGACAGGAATGCTTCACTGTCTGGAGACTCACCTGTATATGCCAATATGCATTTACCATTTTGGCAACAGAACTGTTCTAACGCAGAGAGTCTGCCACATGCTGTATGCATTCACCCATCTATGAACTAGATAAGCTAGGCTTACCTATGGACACTAGAGTTCTGCTTTCATGGTATCACCCTCAGGTATAGAGTTTTGTCACTCGTAACTCAAAATGAAGATTCATTTTCAAGGCTCTTAGGTGCTTGTATTCAAATTGACCACTGTGTAAATTTGTACCTTCAGCTGCACACACACCACCGTAGCTTCTGCTAGGCTGGTGTCCTTACTGCTCCTTGTGCAAAGGCTTGTTTAAGCCTGCATAGACTGTAGAATTTGAAGCAGTAACTTTCCAAAGGACAGTTTGCTTGCGATTTTGAGAGCGCTTAGCTGGCAGGTGCAGCTCTGCATAGTCCACTTCATCCCAGCCAGGGGTTTCATTAACAACATGAAATCAGGATGCTCTTTGAAGTGGTAGCTCCAGCTGTAGGCTGGTCTCATGGAGCAGCTCTTCTGGTTAGGCACTCTGTCAAGGACATGGGTTTTCCTGCACTGTAACAGAGGTATCTAGCTTATAGGATTCTTATAGTAAAAAATATGAACTAATAGACTCAATATGAAAAGAAGGATAGATCAGGAGCTGAAAACAGGTTTTGTTCATCTTGGGACCATGGTGGAAGAATGAGGCTGCTGAAGTTCTTGATTAATATTACAAAACTCACTTGCTGTCACTGAACTCAGAAAAGAAAAGCCATACTTAATTTTATTTGTTCACTAGCCCTGAGAAAAGAGGCAAGTGGCAAATTCATACCAGGTACTGGCATGAACCAAATATGGCATTCCTCTTTGTCCTCTTGATTTGGAGTTTTTGTTTCCACAGAAAGTTAGTCTGAGGACCATTATGAAGTGAACCTACATGCTCTTTGGCTTTGAATTAGGCATGCATAGTGGTGTTTTAATTGCGTGCTGTAAAGTTACCAACTAAATAATAACAACAGTTTTTTGGTGGTGGTCTGGAAACATTAGCAAAGTTGTCACTTTCTCCAATGGAAACTTTAAATTACTGATTTAATGCTAAAGAGTGAATAAGTATTTTACAAAACCTTAAAGCATCCTTGGAACAGAGTCAGGTTTCTTTCAACGTGTTTTATTTTACCTGCCTTTTTGTTAAAGCTCCTTTAAGCAGAACGTAATATGAGGTAGACAATAACTTCGGTGAATCCATGCCAGCACGACCGTAATTTTGAAGGAGGTTCTTTAAGAATATATATTTTCTCAATATAACAGTTTTGAAAATGATCACAGGAAGGAAATTTATTAGCAATTAAATTAGCATGGTTTAGCACAACAAGCAATAAACTGCTTAACACCGAGTTCCTGTGGATTAAAAGCCAGAACAGCATTGGATAAAAGTCAAGGCTATGCTGACACATTTATTTCTCAGTAAATGAAGACTGTTTAGTTTTAATGCATTTGTGGTTAGCAATAGTTTCAAAAGATCAATGTAAATTCATTTTGAACTAGTAAATAACGTCTTAATGAGACTTCTGACAGCATGCTTTCGCACCTTATGGTTCCTCACCTTTAAGAATGCCCAAAGGTGAACTTATTTTTCCTGGCATTTTACAATAAACAAATAGCATCATGCAGTATTTTATGACTTCTGTCTGAAGTGTTTTCAGGGGAACTGCAGTTTGGTTTTAACAACTATATAGCTGTGGTCGTTCAGTCTACAGTGTGTTACTGTTCTTGTGCTACAAGGGCTTAACTCTGGCTCGGGGTAAAAAAAGAAGTGAAATGATCCCTTTTTTAACTCTGTCACATGCAGTAGCTTATATGAAACAAAGTGCAGGATTTTACCGTAAACCTCGGATGGTACCGTGATGCAAACCATCTGCCACACAGAAATTTGCTAGTGTTTGTAAAAGGACTCCCCAATGTTCTAACTAGAAATGAACTTGGTGGCCGTGTAGTTCTGTTTGAGCTCTACTGGTATTTACTAGGTGTTGAATCAGACACACAGTGACCCCATTGTGGTAGCCATAAGGATTTTATAACACGAGCCCGATATGGCATCGCTGTTCACAGAAGTAAGGCCACAAGGATGTCGTGTGGGTTGTCCCGGAAGTGTTGTCAGACCAGTCTTTCTAAGACGGCATTGCTGAGTGTGCAGGATCTGAGTCTTGCAACAGGACACATGTTTTTCAGAAGTGTGGCTTCGTGTCAACCTCTTTGCGAAGCCCGACGATTTAGATGGTAACCTAGCAGCCCTGCCAGTGGGACCAGTGACTTCTGTGGTTCTGTTCACGTGGCTGACAATAGGCATCTGCTTTCTGCCCCAAGGCATTAGTCTGAGCCAGCGCTACAGGTCTGAAAGAAAAACAGGAAACGTAAATCTTGCGTAAATTTCAAGAAAGTTCTAAAAATAAGTCCAAAGTTCGTGTCTAATACATTTTCAAAGTCTGACACGTTGCATCTTGCCAGGTCTACAAAGGACTGCTCTGGCAGTCAGAGATACAGAAATATTCCCTTTGCTGATGATACCCAGCTCTCTTACTCTAGCTGTAATACAGTGGCGAGGATAATAAAGTGGGTGTTAAAACTGTCCTGTCTTTGTGACTGCTGTCCAGCCCTGACCTTGAAGTAGCATAACTCGAAGTAAGGGTTTGCTAAATCTTGACAGGAAAAGTACTCCTTTGGCTTGTATTTGGGTGAAGCTGTTTTGTGATTAATTTGTCAGGAAAAGCACACGTCCTCAAACCTATTTGACTGCTGATTCCTCCTCCTGAGGAGACAGGCTGGCAGGGTGAAACAGAGCTCTTCCCAAAGCACCTGCTCTCATTGGGCTGCAGATGTTCTCTGAGGGTTTTATGAAAACAATGTGATTTCCTGAAGAAGGCTGTCAGCATGTCATTGCAGACATTTTGATAGGATCCTTCTTTGTCTTTAACAGATCTGTGATCGGGCCCCTGTCTCTTCAGGTAATTCACCCCAGAGAAGGCTGATGCTTTGAACAGAGTGATCCAGAGTTAAGGCAGTGAAGGATCCAAACTCTGCACCTTAAATAGTTAATCTCCTGTGATTACCCATGTCTGATTTGTGTTTTACTTCGTTGTTTTCTAAATGTAGTAATTTAGAATGACTTCTAACGTAGTCGTTCCATGAACTGTATTGTAGTGGGATTCTTGAACAACTTTGGTAACCTGTTAAACTACAAAAGCATCTGGAGACCTCTAGTGTAAAATAGATGGGTCTCAGTGGGGCTTCTCGGACTCCACAGGTCTCCTAGGTGCTTTTGGGGCTACAGCCTAAGGCATAGCTGACCTCTTGTAGAAAAGAATAAGCTGGAAAGAAGTTGACAATACTTATGTAACTTGGTGGAATGGAAAAACAGTCGAAAGATTGTATAAGTGAAGCTGTGCGAAACACAGTTTTGAGAACCAAAGCCTGAGACCAGTCCTTCAAGCATGTCACCATCCAAAAGGAGGCAAGTGAAAAAAAACCACTTTCCAAAACTGGAAAGAAATGAATCAACTAATCAACCTAGTAGGGAGAGTTAAAGTCCATAAAACTTTACAAGGGACTTCTCCAAAAAAAGAGAAGAAAGTCTTGAAAAAAAATAGTTCAGCTATAACTTGTGCCAGTAATTACACTTTAGAAAAACAGTTCTCCTTCTCAAAGTGGGAATGTCAAACTAACACCAGGGTGTTACAATAATAATAATAATAATAAAATAACAACAATGCACAGCAATTCCAGAAGTCTTGCCAGGGACACAAGGTGAAACAAGGGAAGCGATGTGGAAATGCAAAGTTACCCTGATTCATTTCATTTGAGGGATTTTCTCCATCTGACCTGTAGCAAGCTTTGTGTGAAGTGAAAAATTAAGCTGTGTTTAAATTATTTTTCACAGTTTTTTTTCCCCCAGTGAGAAGTTCACACCTTCTTCAGAAAACCATTCTTGAGAAAGTGTGCCTTTTGTGGTCTCAGTACGTGTTTTTGTTCATCAACTGAACTTTGCAGCTTAGATGAGATTGCCCAAGCACGTAACTGAAACGACGCAGTGACTCAAGTGGTGTACCAACAGCATAAAAATCAAGTTAGCTATTTGCCTATCAGCTGATTTAAATAAGCACACAAAGCAGCCCAATAAATAGTCCAAGATCTCAAAGTACACAAGAGCAAGGTGTTTTGTTCAAAAGGAGGGTGAACTGCTAAAAGGTCCAAACCAGTTCCCATTGGTTTTGCTGTATTTAGTGTGACCACTGCATTGGGTTTGATGTCACAGTGATGAGGTTTGTCTCTTTCCCCAGCTTGGTGGATCATAGAAGCCCTTATTCGTGGGGGTTATTTCTATTGGAATGGAAGTAGGCAGGTGCTGCATGCTCTGCTCAATAGGCAGGGGTACAGACAGAATTCTGAGAGGAAAACTTTTGTGCAACAGCAAAAGGTGTTTTTGAGGGCTGAGGGTTCTGAGTGCTCTTTGAGGGTTCTGAGCATCTTGTCTATCTTGCCTGCAAGCAAAACGAAGCACCTGAATTAGATAGTGGCCCAAATGCAGAGTCAAGTACAGACACAGAGCTTTCTGTGGACTTCAGCAGGCTTTTTACCAAGGTCTTTTCCTCCCTTAGTTCTCCAGACCAGCTATTGCTTTTAGTTGGTTCTGTATGTTTTACCTGGAGGCATGCACTTGATCCAAGGGGTCGTATGTTTTTAACAGCTTTATGACACTTCACCTCTAACCTTGACTCGTAGGGATGTAGACTTGTGAACCTGCCTCTCTCTGTATAACCGGACTGTAGAATTAACAAGACACCAGTGAATTTGCTAATGAACTTGCCCAGAAGGTGTAGGAAGGGGTCAGTCCTGCACTTTCCCCAAGACAAATTGAACCATAAATTTTACAAGTTTTGTTGACATTAATTGGGTTACACTTGTGTAAGAAATTCTTCTGTCTTGCTCATTTGTCTTGTGAGGTGACTGCAGTGCCAAACATTTCTGCCATGCCAGTCACTCAGCCATGTGATTTCCAGGCTCAACAATTTCTCTGAGACACCACACGCTCAAAGCTCACAGTAGTTTATTGCTCAACAAAAAGCAAAAACTTCAGATATTTCAGCAGACTGCTGTTCTCAGAGGGTCAAAGTAAAACTCCTTTTTAGAGAAAATTTTCTCCCAGCCTCCTCCTTTTTTATTAGTCCTTTATTCACATCTCCAAACCACTGGGCCTTGCACAAAAGGCTCTTTTCAGAGCAGTCGCTTCTGCTCAAAAGTAACTGAAGTGATTTATTACATGTAGGTAGTGTTAGACAGTGATCATCCAGATGTTAAATGAATGGACGGTTCCTCCCCGGTTCCTTGCCAGTTTCTGTGGTGCTGTTAATGTACCGTTTGCTCCAGAATGCACGAACTAGTCACCTTGCTAGCTCTGGAGAAAGAGCTGTCTTTTGTCATTGTTGTTAATTCCCAGTAGGGTGAGCTGTCATGCTCAGATGTAGAGACCTGAGGGAGATTTGTACTCAAAGTCCCTCAAAGGTAGAGGTGCTTCTACTGTGCTGGGCTCCGGGGAATTTTTGACATTCCTAGGAGCCATTCCAGTGCAAAAGTACACATGTGGGAAGCCCTGGGAAGCTGAGGATAGAAGGGCTGAAGGTACAGACTTTGGACTTGAGTACCTCACTGCTGCGCGCTGGAACATCACTGTTCCAGTTAATGCCCATTGGGATCCGCAGACTCATTCTTCAAGGCATTGGAATGAAGACTCTGGAAGAGAGGATGGCTACCTCACTCACTGGACAGACTGAGACGTTTTCAGGAATACATATCTTCTGGGAAGAATACAGAAGGAACAGTAAATGTAATTTTAGCTGTGGATCCTGTGAGCTCCTGCATTATGCAGAGCCACAGACGGGAGGTTTCCTCAGTTTGTGCAAGGGCAGAGTGGTGTGACTTCTCCCATGCATCAAAAGCATGGGAATTCTTGAGGGAGTGTACTGCAAGTAAACGATGGCCACCTTGGTTTGTTGCTTTATTTGTCTTGGTATAAGCTTCTTTGTTAAAGCCAAATTATCCAGTCCGATGTGCCAGACTCATAAATGTGTTTGCTCTTAACTGGAAAAGCATTGATATTCTGCCATCCTTAAAAAATGTGAATTTCCAAATCTCTGGGATCTCTGAGCTTGTCAGGGCGGAGATCCAACCAGAACATTTTGGTCTGAGAAAAGATGATTGAGTGGTTTACCGTCATGTAGGATCTCTCTATAGGATCTCAGCTCCAAAGGGCATGTTTAACAGTAAGTTGCCATGGGACAATGACATGCCTTGGAGATATGTCCACGGTGATCCTAAACTAGCTGGTTGTGGCCCTGGAGGCTGTACTTCTAGGCTGGTACAGATTTCTGCTGGGACTGATGTAACCTTGGGGTGTGTCAAGGGTTAAGTTTGGTCTCAAACCAAGACAGACAGGCTTATCATGTAGAAACCCTGTCAGAGTGCAGCACTAATGCGGTCTCTGTTACCTGAGCCAGCTGTGGTACATCTGTGTGGCACTGAGCTCTGTGATCAGGACTCTGGTCCTGCTCATGGTCTTTCAGGTTTTTTTGACCCCTTCATTCACTAAATCCTTTAAATAAAAATTGACTTTAAGGTTTTACTTCAGCCTTATTGAACAAATTGCTCTGTGGAGCATGTGTGTTTGAGAAGCAGTTGAGCCCAGGAGCTGTTAACGAGTGATAAGTCATGTGGACAGAAACACATCCTTCAATACTCTGAATGCAGTTGGTTTGGTCGCTATCGAGGCGATGCAGTTGGGTGTGTGCTCAAATTTAAATACGTGGTTGGGTCCTGTCCATGCCATTGAAATCTAAGCACGTGCTTGAAGTCGAACGGAATTGTGGCAAAACTGAGCAGCCTTTGCAGAATTAATTAATCTGTCCGAGCTACTTTTTATGTACGTGACCCAAAGAGAACTGTACCGCTTCTGTGTGATCTTTAAACGTATCTTGCAGCTAAATCAAGGATCCAGACACAAATGGTAGTACACATTATATGGATTTATGACATTCCCTGGAGGATTCTAGGTCAATAAAGCAGTGAATGGATTACAGAGGCCCCTAAAGTGTTTGCTGGAATTTGCAAGGAATGAATGAATTACTGTTTGTTTTATGACTGGAAAACATCTTTGTATGGATGATGCAGACCAGGCAGACTGACAGAAAAAAAGTGCTTTTGCTGTGTTTTGAACAACCATATTTATCGCATTCGGATCAGAAGTTGAAAAACAAATGGGAAGCAGAATGTCATAGCAGTACACTGTGAAAACAGACTGGAGAATAACATAGGTTCAATGTAAAACAAATATCTATTACTCAGCATTTTTACTGTTCCTGCAGTAATTCTCAGGCTTCCACCAGGACCGGTGCCCCAGTTACACAAACATGTGTATGATGCAAGAAGCTTGTCCTACATTGTAAACCCATCTAAATGCCTTTACATAGATTCGTACACATTTACACAGATATAATTTGAAAGAAAGCTTGGATTTTCCAAACAATTAGAAGAACTGTTTCATTGGAAGTTTCATTTCCAGCTGGAATAGAAATGTTGTGTGTAGATACAACCAAAGGCAAGACATAACAAATAAAATTTAAATGTGAAAATAAAAAAGCTGTTCTGAAGGATGAGAGGCCAGAGGAAGAAAACTTGGATCTGCCCGAGAAGTTCTAAATTTATAGACTCCAGCTCGACTGCACACATGGGCTCCAGAGCACCTCACAGACAGATGCCTTCTCTATCCTTGCCATGCTGGTCAGGTTGCTGAAGGGACCTGTCATTGCTTGTCTGAAAGTCCAGTAAGGTTTTTTTGGCTTCCTTTATTTCAGAATGTAGGAGGGCCAAACTGTTCCCTCTCTCCTTGCCAGGATGGCAGTGAGGAGACTGGTGTCACCCTCTGATCGCTTGTCTCCACTCTTGTCTGAGGCACTGAGGAAGTTCTTTGCTGGAGCCTGACTTAGCCATCAAGAGTCACCCGAGAGTGAACAGTGGTCGATGAGAGAGAGGTTAGCCCTCTCTGGCAATTTTCCTTTTCTGTGTTGTAGCCCATTTGACCAAAAAAGAACTTAGTTTCTTGCCTTATATTCAGTTCCTGGTCCTGGCAGCACCAAGTCCTTTCATTGATTGTTCAGCTTATCTTCAATTCCACCTCAAATTCTAAATTCCATGCCATATTTATGCAGGAAAGTTTTCAGTGGTGTGTGGTTTTTGCTAAACATTCTAAACAGAATTAGTTGCCTTGCAGCTGTCAAAAAGCAGCAGTCTGCTGAGCAGTGATCACACTCAACAACCACAAGATGCATTCAGGGAATTGGTACTGTCAGTGCTTGGTATTAGCACTCAATAGCATAGCTGCAATAATTAATACATAATGATAATGCAAGGGCTAATGAAATTAGCAATGCAATTACTATTAATACTTTGCAAGCTAACCTAATGACTCGCACAGCACCCACTCTGGTGTTGGGGGGTTTTAAAGCGTGTGTCTCACCATTCTACAGGGACACATGACTTTTGTTGAGTGTGAAGAGTTTAAATACAGGACTAAGGAACATGATTCTCCCCTGTACTCAGCCCTGGCAAGGTGTCCCCTTGAGTACTTGAGGCAGCTTTCGGCCACTCGCTTCAAGAAGGAGATTGAGGTGCTGGAGCAGGCCCAGAGGAGCAACGAGGCTGGTGAAGGGACTAGAGGAAAAGTCTTATGAGAATAGGCTGAGGGAGCTTCCTGGAGAAGCGGAGACTCGGCGGGGACCTTATCACTCTCCTGTAACTATTTGAAGTGAAGTTGTAGACAGGTGGGTCTTGGGCTCTTCTCCCAGGCAACTAGAGACAGGACAAGAGGTCAGGGCCTGAAGCTGTGCCAGGGGAGGTTTAGGTTGGCTATTAGGAAGCACTTCATCACAGAAAGGGACATTGGGCTGGACCGCCCAGGGAGGTGGTGGAGTCCCCATCCTTGGAGGTGTTTACAGATGGACTGGATGTGAGACTAGCGCTACGGTCTAGGTTGTGGTGATGTTACGTCATAGGCTGGGCTTGATGATCTTAGAGGTCTTTCCCAGCCTCAATAATTATGTGATTCTGTGTTTCTGTGAGGAGAGGCAAAGAGGTAGCTGAGAATAACAACCATAGAAAGTATCAGGGAAGAACTGGAACATCTGCTTTGTGATTTTATCAATATTATTGTCAGCAGTGTCCACAAATACAGGTTCTAGGTCACTTACCTGGATGGAAAGTATCCAAAAAGACAGCCTTACTAAATGAAAATAGAGGCTTTCTACCTTGAGTTTAAGTAAAGCACAGACAGGAGGCGGCAATGGAAAGTCCATTAAATTTTAATTTGCCAGACATTAAAGTATGCCACTCACTTGTAATGTTACATGACAAGGAAACCCAAGTGCAGAAACGTATGGCTTACTCTTCTTAATGGTCTTCTTATACATTTCTCTCTATGATTATGATCAGTTCTTCCTTATCATCCATGAAATTTATGGACCAATTTATTACCTCAGCTGAGTGGAAATACCAGACAATGCAATGCTATGAAAAAAGTAGATTCTGATTTTAAGAAATCAGTGTGTCCTCCATGATGTCCTGTGAGAAGAGCTAGGAGAGAGCCCCTAATTACTTCAGCAACATTAAAAGCAGCTGCAACATAATGGTGTGTGGAACCATTTAATCAAAATGGACACACAACACTCTTGTAATTATATGAAAAGGTCATGGAAATCATCAATTTAGACAAATATGATGTGGAGAACATGACTTAAAACTTCCAGTAAAGCTATCTCCTGGAGATTATTTGAACCACAAAAAAGTGGTTTGTATTTCCAGTTTAATAGCTGAGGGCACAATGCCATGCTGTGTGTTTTGGCTTGCGAGATCTCAAAGCAGAACTTTCTTAATTGGAACCGCTCAGATACACAGCATGGAGGTTCATTTGAAGTAACATACCTGCTGCTGGAAAATATAACTGCCTACCATTTAATTATATAAAAGTTATACTCTGGCTTTTTGATTGGTCCTGTGAATTTCTACACAGAGCTGAAACACCAATTCATCTGTTTTAGCAGAAGCAAAGGAAAAATGAACTGCTTTCAATTTCCTTTTTAGTATGCAGTAATGGATAATTTCCAGGTCTGGAAGAAAAAAATGCTCCAGCCTATACCTGGGGGTAACCTAGTTCCACCAGGTAATATAATCTGTTTTCTTTGCTGCAGTTGAGCAATGATTGACCTCGACATCCTGATTTTGTGCAAGACAATGGAGCAGGAAGAAAATCTGCTGCTGAAAAGTGATAGATGTGTTGAAGCGAAAGTGAAATACACAGTTGTGTGACCATTGGAGGAGGGCAAATTAAAGCACAGACACAGGGGATACTTTTACAACTCATAAAAGGTGCTGTGCTCTTACCAGAGCCTCACATTGACTGGGCAAAGGAAGAAGAAAATAATTTGCCCATGCTAATACTGTGTTTCTCTGTCGAGCTTAGGTCTCACGAGGATGGCCTCATTAATGCAACAGTTTTGCTTCTGGAATATGCTTAGATCTCATGCTGGTACCTTTGTACATGTCCAGGGTTAGGGCTGGGCTGGCCACTAGATGAATGACAGATGCTCTCTGTGAACTCCCTTCCCTTTCAAGAAGGGGAAGGGAGAGGGAATACACAAGGGAGTCTGGTGCTGCAGGGGCAGCCACAGAGTAAGTCCCAGACTTCTCAGCAGCAGATAGGGACCAGATTCAAGAGCTGGGTCTGGAGCTGGATTCAGGACTGCATGTATTTGGATTGAAGGAAGGACAGATTCCTCCCCAGATGACAGCCATTGAGGAAGAAATATTGACTTTTGTAATCCCTCACCCAGCTTTATATGAATTTTTTGATTGAAAATATCATCAGGCACTGCAACAGGCTGCCCAGGGAGGTAGTGGATTCACCATTCCTGCATGTGTTTAGGACTTGTGTGGGGTATGGAGCTTAAGGACGTGGATTCATGGTGGGCTTGGTACAGTTAGGTTAATGGTTGTACTTAGAATCATAGAATCAGTCAGGGCTGGAAGGGACCACCTGATCATCCAGTTCCAACCCCCCTGCCATGGACAGGGACACCCCATCCTACATCAGGCTGGCCAGAGCATCATCCAGCCCTGCCTTAAACACCTCCAGGGATGGGGCCTCAACCACCTCCCTGGGCAACCCATTCCAGGCTCTCACCACTCTCACAGT
>JAOXOE010058539.1:0-32668 GCA_028565055.1 Phoeniculus purpureus | reverse complement strand
TCCATCCTCCTGACACCCACCCTTCACATATTTATAGACATTAATGAGGTCACCCCTCAGTCTCTTTTTCTCCAAGCTCAAGAGACCCAGGTCCTTCAGCCTTTCCTCATCAGGGAGATGTTCCACTCCCTTCAAGATCTTTGTGGCTCTTCTGTGACGTTTGGTGCCAGAACCTTGCCAGATCAGTGTGTTCTGGGTTTGGCGCTTTGCCTCTGCGATGAACCAAACAGAAGTTTTGCTGTGATGTCAAAGAATGCAGAGTAGGTCTGGTACTGTGAGTGCTGGAACTGTGGGAGCTGCTTTGATGAGCAGATTGTGTTAGTACTACAGGGACTACAACTGTCTGCTTCTAATGATGTAAACTGGAAATAACTGCCCTGGAGTCTGAGATCTCCTGAACATGAATGGGTGGACAAGAGTAGGTGATAGGTCTCCTTGGTTTTTGGTTGTATTATTTGTGAAGTAACTCAATATATTTAGGAAATGAAGTCTGAATTGGGTTACCGTTAACTTAGTGTTATGAAAGTGCCCAGTAGCTTGTGCAATTTGGAGATTCAGCAGTCACTGGTACTTTTTGTGAAAATCAATCCTTTGAGGCTGTTTGACTTAAGAAAATGAGGATGTGCTCTGTATGTTAAAGATTGTGAGAGAGAGGAGTTCCAAGTTTGCTTTTGTTAGGAGTCTTATTTGGGACCAGAGACGTTTGTTAAATGAAGGATTTATATGTAAACAGAAATACTGTTGTTGAAGTTGGTGCATGCAGCGGGTTGTTTTGACATCGGCACCTGTGCCGATGTGTGCGATAGTACTGTCCGAACAGGAGCTGTGAAGTGCAATAAAAAGCTCCTAAATTGTGATTTCTTGTATTGTAGTCTCTTTCTACATTCTGCCTCGTAGCTCCTGTTGAAGGAATTTGCTCGCTATCACCACAATCTGGCTTTTTTATGCAGCTTGTAACAATTATTAGTATTTTTGATTCACTTCAGACTTTGTCTAAAATTTATGTTGGATCATGTCTAAGAAAAATAATAATTTGAAAGAATTTTAAATATTGACTGTACTTCACCAGAGCTGTGCTATTTATAGCTTGCTGGGAAACTCAGCTGCTTTTGTATTAGTAACATAGAAGTTGATATCAGCCAGGAACGCGGAGGAGGGCCTGTGTTTGACAGTAAAATAAGCTGCAGCTTTCTGCCGGTTTTGTAACTGCCAGGGCTGCTGCTCTGGTCAGAATGCTCGGACAGCCAAAGAAAAGGTCCTAGGTTCCTCCTGGTTTTCATCCAAAGTGACCCATTTGAAGATAATTTTAACCAGTATTTATGTGCAGACAGGAAGGGCAGGTGGCCATCAACAGAATACAGCTTGATTTTTCCCTGAGAAAATTAAGCTTCAGAGAGCCAGACCTCACGGGATGCACCATCATGTGCCTCCAGCATCTTTTTGCGGTGCACTCTGGTGACTTCCTCTCCAGACCATTCTGGGTTTCCTGTGGCAATCATTCTCTTCACCACAAGAGCTTTCGGAAGTGCAGTGGGTAAAACTGGTTTAGTAGTGTTAGAAGTTAGCAGATTCACTTCTGATTAAAAGCCAAGAAGCAGGGAGCAGTGTGTCTGGTGGCCTCCTGGTGACAACTGGAGAACAGCTTTGCAGCTTGAAGCTACTTCTAAAGTATATGTGACAGAAAATGCAACAATCATTCTATTCAGACTGTGGTGCAAAGTTTTATTTCATAGATGAAATGAGTCCTGTCTGGTGCTAGCAGAGCTAGCATAGCCCTTACAGCAGCACTTGAAACCATCCAGAAAGTTCTGGGGAGAAAAAAAAAATTGCTTTTCTGATGTATCTTGCATCGTTTTGGAGGGATGGTTTAACTCCACATGCAAATGGGACTTTCATCTCAGAGGAGGTTTGCCTGGTATGGTTTTAAAACCAGTATACATAGTGCAGCAAAACCTTTGTCTGTTGTTGGTTAGGTGAGTTGTTAAGAACAATTTCCTTTCCTTTTATTTAACCATCAAATACAAACAACAAACCTAAAATGTAACTTTTAAAATTAGATGTAGGCTTAATGCTGTTGCTGTGTCAGATGATAAGGGCATGAGTTTGCTTCCAGAAATGCTTAAAATCTGAGGAAGGGCCATTCTTTGTGCATTTGAAATCACAGACTCACAGGCTGGTGGGGTTGGAAGGGACCTCTGAAGATCTAGTCCAACTCTGCTGCTAGAGTAGGATCACCTATGGAAGAATCACTCATCAAACTTTACTCAGCTTTTGGGTTTGTAAGGTAAATTCTTGATCTCGCTGGTGGCCACCAAACAATAAACCTTAGTCCTAGAAATCAAAGTATATTGTACATAAATTCTTACTTGGATAGGTAAGCTGTGGTTCCTAATGGTGGCTTTTGTAGGAGTTCCTAGATGAGTGAGGTGCAGAATTAGGCCTAAATGGTCCAGGTTTCTGTGTATTCACAAACAGGTTCCTCTGACTTCCTCCTCAGTACTTAGAACCTGCAATACCTTGTTTTGCTTTAAATAAAGCAAATGGAACCCAAATAGGTGCTTACCTGAACTTTTCAGTTATGAAATAAGGTTGTGCACTGTGAAATTCAGTAAGTTTGTAGATTGCTTGACATAGTGGAGGGAAGCTTGGAGAGTGGATCTTCAAGCCAAGCTCTGTTATTTGTTTTATTTTATCCAAGCTCAGCGGTGACTCATTACATGCCTTTGTTAACTGATTATTTCAGTGGGTGAAAGGTTGATAGAAGTTAGTGTGAAAAGCAAAAACTCAGGCTAAGAAATGCAGTAAAGGAGTTGAGGAAGCACAAAGAGAGAGAGGAAGGAGGAAAATAGAACAGAGCAAACTTGGACTCTCACCACAGTCATTTTCTATGGATATTTGTGCAGTTTGGCTGAACCAGAGCAGTTCCCAACAGCCTTGTTTCTGTGGAGTCTTCTGTACCTCTGATCTCTCTGCAGACTTCATTGACTGCACTTAGGGTGAGATGAAAAAGCGTATTTAGCTTTTCCCAGGTTTCATCTGTAGGTTTTTTTTCGCAGTCACAGCTGATTGTATGCAGTTCTACCTTTTTAACAGCCCGACTGCACTTCTGCATGGTGCTAGCATGCATTAAGAAGCAAACCCCAGACTTTTCCTAGCACAGTGTGGCATGGTAACTCCCAGGCCCTCTCCACAAGGTTAGCAACAGTGTCCTGGCCATCCATGTGTGTTGCAGTCTCTGCCCAGTTCTTAGCTGCCTGTGCACCATCCTGTTCTGGTTACTGAACTGATGGGCTGTCATGTTTTTCTAGCTCATTTTTGCACGTTTTTGTGCTGCTTTCTGATGCTTTTGCAGTCTGCCCCATGATTTAGCCAGGGAGCCCTGAAGCTTTTTGCAGTGCATTACTTCCTTCATAAAGTTTTCTTTCACTGACAGTATCTGAAATATGTTCATCTGGGTGACATTTCCTCCTCTGCTTACAGAACAGTTTCGCTTGCTGATGCTTACGGTTGGTTGAAAGTTTAAAGGAGAGTGCCCCAGCTCCTGATGACTGGCTTTTGGGAAAAGTGTGCTGCCTTCCGTTTCTCCCTGCCTGGGCCCCAGCTCCCTGGATCCACTGGATCCATTGCAGGGGTGATCCCAGAGCAGTGCCAAGGATGAAGGTGCTGGGTATGTGTGGCACTGTACAGGCTGACACTCTGGAACTCTTTGCCCCGCGCTTCAAACACTTCATCTCTGCAGGTAGCACCACGGACTCTGTTTGGTGCAAGGAACAGCAGGTTGAAAATTAAGCCCTATACACTCTAAAAGTCCATCAGGCTACTTGTTATGGGTGAGCGACAGCTTTGAGATGCTGGGCTTGCTGCTTTCTGATAGTTCTGTGGGCGTTTGCTATTTTTGGACAGCAAATCTTTCAGTAACTTACAAGACCCTGGCACTAGATGGAGCTTTAATCTAATTGCACTTAGAAGTCTATTGACCACAACTTTAAAAGTAGGAAAGAATAAAGGAAGACATGTATGTCTGCTGCTGCATTTACAATGCCCTTTTCCCTTTTGTTAGCAGAGTCATGTAAATTGTAATTTAAATTTCATTCAAATGAAAATTAAAATATTGCAGCAGAATCTCTTTGATCTAGAGGTGCTTTATATTCACCCTTACCAGCACCCTTGAAAGTACTCTGGGGCTTGTGGGAGAAGCAGCTGTAAGTTGGCCATGCTGGAATGTGCTGCACACTTGACCTAATGACTAGACTGTGCCGGATAAAGGTAATGCCATTTCCTTAACCAAGTTCCTGTTTATATTTCAGGTGTGGGTGGCCAAGCTTTGTGTTTGTTCTGCTCATTCAGTAATGGGTTTGCATCTTCACTTCATGCTACTAAAGTCAACAATTCCAAATCATCTGTTTTCAGTCACTTCATTTTTTTCCCTCTATGTGTTACCCTTGAAAATATTGAACAAATTGAAACCACTACAATTTCTACTGTTTCAAAGCTGTTTTAATACTCTTATCTAGCACCATGGCTTGCAGGCTGCACAGCACATAGCAGAGACCATCTCTGCCTTCCACAGAAATAACTGGAAGTAGCTCTAGCTTTGTTCTTGGGTGCCTGTGTTCTTATCAGCAAGAGACTGGCTCAGTCAAAACCATTGTCCAGACACTGAGATGTGATCAGTTCCTATTCACAGCCCCTCTGCTATTTGATGAAATGGTTTTAATATAGTAAACTGGGAGACGGGGTAATTGGGAAAAATCACAAGTGATGTAGTGAAAACTTAATAACCAGAGTTATGAAGTAGGCATTCTTTATTGCAGTGCTGGGTCACACATGGGGATCTTTCCTCCAAAAATTGCAGGCCCCATTTCCAGGACGGGTTCTGGGTTAAATCGTGATGATACATGCATAATTATGTTTTATTTTACATAGGTGCACGCCTACAACTTTTAGCTTAGGTTTTTTTTACAGACTTCACGTGTGTTAGTTCATCAGGTCTATTGTCTCTCTGGCTCTGGTTCCCTTTTGTTTCATTAATGTAGCCTTTAACAGTGATGGTCTCCCCTTCCACCTTTTAAGCACCTTGTTAATCGCCTCCTGCCCCCCCCCAACACGTCCAGCAAATTGCATATCATTTTGGTGAGCTTCCCGTATCAATTCCTCCCTTTTCTTATGGACAGTGCAAATTCTTTCACTACACTCATAAAATGTCATCATGAATTAATGTTTTCCTGAAATATTTCCCAGTTTCTGCCTGGTTTGATTCTATTCCGCTTCCAATTCCCATAATTATCTAGATTCTTGTTACAACACGAGAAAGCACACTGTACTATTACCAACAAGATTTTGAGTTTCATGTTGGTGTCTGCAGCTTTGTCTTAAGTTTCAGAGGTCCCATTGGCTCAGAAGTCTATGGCCAGTGTTCCTCTGGATGAGGACCTTTCTTTATCTGACTGTAGTGGATCCAGGCAAGACACGGATCCAGTATGTCATAACAAGTTAATCCATAGTTAAACTCCAATAAAAACCGTATTCCGTTATTACTAGAACCTAAACCTGTTTAAGCAACATTCTGTATTCATAAACCAAGAAATGCTAAAAAGTGGAGGCTCAGACATCTTGTACTGAGGTATACCTGTTACCAAAACAAAAAAACCCAAAAAAACAAACCTGAAAGAATGCCTTACCAGTGTTAGAAACACCCTTGATGATAAGGAGACAGAATCTTTGTGTAGCATTGGAATAGTTTAATTACAACACATTGGGCCCAACAAGGACATGGGATACCTTGCAAGCACCGGTTACAACCAGTTGGGATGGTTTATAGGGTTCCTAATTTACATATGTAATTGATTCATACATATTCTATTAATTCTAAGTTCCTCTCCTGTCCCTCCAAAACTGACAGAACTCTGCTTTTTGTCGTCTCATAGAGGCCTTGAGGTTTGAGGTTTTCTGATAACTCGCTTCCCCCTTTTCTACGATTTACAGCTCACCAACGATGTACAACCCCATGCTTCACACATCTCTTTGCTAATCTAAACATCACCCAATTAAGAAATTCCAACAGACCACAGTAATCCTCCCTCTTCTTCTTGTCAGAGGCAAACTGTGCTAAGTTGTTAGTTCATAACAAAGTTCATTAACTATTCTATTAGCGTTTAATAAAAATCTTCCCAATTCATCAGTCGTTTTCCCATACCAAGATGGTTCTTTTCTACTCACAGTGAGCTGGTGAGTTTGAAGAGTCCCACCCAGAAATCTTGGAGGGCGAGTGGGGCACCCAGGGAGTCCTCTATCTCAGCAGATCCTGCAGCCAAGCAGAGATGTCCCATCTGGGGTGCCAAATTGACATAGTGAAAACTCAATAACCGGAGTTATGAAGCAGGCGTGCTTTATTGAAGTACTGAGCAATGCATGGGGATCTTTCCTTGAAAAAATGCGGCCCCTGTTTCCAGGCCAGATTCTGGATTACATCATGATGATGCAGGCATAATTATGATTTATTTTACATAGGTGCATGCCTTCAACTTTTAGCTTAGTTTTTAGCGGAATCCAATTGTGTTAACTTGACAGCAAAACTTCTGTCCTTGGAAGATCTCTGTCGTCCTACTAAGTGTTAAGGAGCCACATTGTATACAGAAGAGTACGTGCAGTATTGTGGACAGGATTGCATGTGGCACTCTGATCACAGTGTGGGCTGTGCCACAAGCAGCTTTCAGGAAAAGGCACTGCCAAAGAATGTAATTTCAGAAGGACATTTTGTAGCTGACCTGGCAAAATTTTGCTACTTGTGACCAGACAAAGTGTATTTGAAGTAATAATTTACATATGAATCAGTGGAAATTTGATGCTTAACTGTCTGTTAAGAATTTTTTCTTGAGGTTGTCACCAGTTGCAAAATCTCATTAGCACTGGTTTCAGGGGAAGCAGTTTGCCAGCCTTTGAAGACACAAGTAGCAGGAGTGAATACACTAACTCCCCAAAGGCACCTGGAATGCAACTGGAAGTTCTGATTCTTGGTGGCATTGCTGATACAGGACGTAAAAAGGTTGAATGTCTTTGTTTCTTTACACTTCCATTTCATTTTACAAAAATAGCTTATGAAATTACTAAGGACAAAAGCATGCTGGAGCATTCATTACAGTATTTGGCAGCTCCTCTGCTGTGGTCAGTGTCGACACTGTGTCATTGAACAGGTGGATGTAGTCCTTTGGCACTGCCACCATTCTACAGAGATTGTCTCTATAGAAAAAAGTGCCACAGAGTCTGCACAGTGCATAAACTGGCTTTTCTTTCTTGGTTAGATGCTCTTTATCCCTTTGTCCCACACACCAATTAATGGTCTTTTATTTCCCTTGCAAGTAGAAAAGAAGATGTATACACTACATTGTCATATATGGGTGTAGGATTTACCCACAAAGCTTCCTCTGACCTGAAGATTTGGAAAAGTTTCCCTTTATAAATGTGAAAGTTAAATTGGGATTAGATATAAATGTCAGATAAGTAACTGGGTAACATCTTGAGAAGTAAACTGTGCAAGGCCAGGGAATGCAGCATGAAAGAATCTGTGGTGCTTAAGGATTGAGTAGTTTAAACACAATATGACAGCAAGACCATATTTATATATGCCCACTGCTTTGCTGTTCTACATTTAGTTACTGCCCAAGGTGTGGCTATGTCTTTGCTTCAAGACAAAGTATGAAGTGTGCTGATAAGCATGTCTGAATCATTGACTTCTTACTGTCCCCTTTAAACGTGGATATACCAGACTGCAGACACAGTTTGAGTGTTGTGCATGCTGACACCACAAGCAGAGCTAAAAGTGTCTCCTAGTTCTTCTTGCCACATTGCCCTTGCTCAAGCTTAACCAGTTGCTGGAGAGCAAGAGGTAAGACTGACACATAACACAGACAGGTCCATGGTGCTTGGAAGAACTGGTACTCTTATCTCTCTATCCCTATGCATCCTTCTGAGCAAGAGTTTGAATCTACAGTTACACATATTTGAAAAGGAGCAGTCAGTTGGGCAAGAAACCCATCTTTTTGTTCTGCAGTGTGCTGGAGAAATTCCTGTGTAATTAATGAGGTTCTTGTTAGGATTTTCCACCCTTCAAGACTGCTCTGCACTATTGCACTGCTGAATGTGCAGTATTGTAAATTCAAACTGGCCACAGAGGGAAATGCAAATACATCACTTAACTCCTCACAACAGTCCTTACTACTTGCATTGATCAAGCTAATGAAATCAAGCAAGGAAGCAGCAAACATGCTCTTACCTCTACTGAGGTAAACCCAAAGTAATACCACAGCCCTGAATAGAGTTGTACCTGGAGCTTACTCTGTGCTGTATTATCATGCTCTAGGAGGGAAGCTCTGGCCTCCTGATAAGTATTAAAATCTGATTCTTGTAATGTTTTATTTACCTTCTGCAGCAGATACTTTTTGGGTTGAATATATCAGATGCTTGGGGACAACACGCCCTGCAAATACTGCTTCAGAAGAAGTTGTATGGGGTTCTTTCGTTCTGTGGTTTGGGAGTCTGGCAGGATGACAGCACAGGCAGTGAAAAGTGCAAATAGAGACAAGTTCTGTAGGCACCCAGCGCCTGGGTCTGATTGTGTCTTGTTCTTTATCGTGGTATCACTCCTGATCTCCAAACGGTTCCTGATTCCACAGAATCAGGTCTGTCACTGTGGCAACCCAAACCACAGAAAGCAGCTTATGACCGAAAGCTGAGGTTGTGCCTCTTTGAGTATTAATGGGGTGGGTTTTTTTTTTCCCCCTAGCAAGCTGCATTAATTGGCCAAAAAAAGGAAGAAAAACAACTGTTCTTTGACAACAACAGTGCTTTGATGTTGATATTTTACCCTGACCTAATCTTAGCAAGTGGGGAAAAAAACAGAAGTTGGGAACTGAAATGATGATACTCAAAACAAAATTTGTTTTGAAAGCACTAAAAATTTTCTCAGAGACTTTCCTCTGACTAGCAGGAGCATGTGGACAGAGCAGGCACGTTTGCAGTGCGCCGTCAGACATGACCTGCAAACATGCACAAAAGATTGTCACTATGTTCTCCTCCCACCTTCTTTTTGACAGGTAAAGACAGCTTTGTTTGTTTCTTTTATTCTTTTATTTCTCTCAGGAATGCCTGTGATGCTCAGTCTGTTATGTTAGAGGAAAGCTTTCTGAAACAGGTCTGTTCTGTCGTTTACCATCACATGGGGTCTAAGTCACCAGCAGCCTTATGGTGAAGCAAAGGTTCTATGCTTAAAACTCCACTTAGTAATTTTAAAAAGAAACTTTAAACCATTTTGGTTCATCTTTTAATTTTTCTGCAGTGCGCAAATGAGGGCACCAGCCAAAATCTTTTGTCTCTGTCATAGCTGAATATTAGTAGGTGAGCAGGAAATAATTTTCCACATTGCTTCTCTCTGGAAGAGGCAAAATGAACATGAGAAGTGTAGGCACGTCATAGTCATTGGGCTACTCCAAATGTGAAGACTGATGTGATTCCCAATCAGTACATTCAGAAGGTCTTTCTCTGCTTCTCTGGAGACTGTAACTTCAGAAACACAGATGTTTGTGAGTTTGGGCAGCTGGTAAGCGGGAGTGTTAGATCTCTGGTTGGACCCTTCCAAGGACTGTGTGAGAAAGCAGGAATTGGGTTCAAAAGTGAGACAGGTCCTTCAGTCTCCAAATGCTCTTCTCCCTGTGGCAGCCAATCCATCCCTGTGGTAGGTCACATACCACTTGTGCTTGAGTTGGTTTCCAGAATAGCTGACATGAGATAGTCTGTCAGGAATACGGAGGGCTCTGTTGTTGTGGATAACTCCCAGACTGACCTTTTGTACTGAGCCAGTTACCAACAGCTGGGAAAGGTCCATCATGAAAGCTTTCTCTTGTCAGAAGAGGAATGTGGCTCCTGTTAACAGTTTACTGTCCAATCTAGGTGTGTTAGGCCAGTGTATGGAATTGCAGAGTTGCAGCAGTCACCTCGCCAGGCTTCACACAGTTGTTAGGAGTCCTCTTCAGGTTTTCTTTGGCTGTTCAGAGGACGGAAGTTGGTGAGCTCTGTGGGCCTCCCAAGGTTTTCCCAATGCCTCTTGGTGCATGACATGGCTGCCTTTGCTTGCTCGTGTGTGAGTAGAGTATCAGATTCAGGGCTAAATAACAATTTGCCCAGGCAGGTTTCTTTCTGGTGGTATCAGAACAAACCCATTTAAATGTTCACAACATTTTCTGTGTATTTCCTTTGCATGCCATTTTTCACAGACCACACAGCAGTATTAGTAACGCTGATGCTGTTGTGTTTCTACCTAGAACAGTTCCATGTTGCTGTGAATGCCTTGACTGTAGAACATCAGCTTTTGGTTTCTTCTTGCAAGTAAAATACAAGGATTTGTAGAGTAGAATTACTTTGCTTTACTACCAGAGTGTAACTGGTTTTGGCAGAGCAGGAGGCAGTGTTGGGCAGGGTATCAGAATGTGAAGGTGCTGCGGTCTCGGCACCTAGCACTGTACTAGCATTGTTATAGAGCAGATCCTTTGTCCTCCAGTGCATTAACGAGGACCTTTGCAGTTTCAGCTCCAATAATGGCAACTGAACCACTCACTCCAGCAGCTGATGTAGCTAAGGGAGCAGTTGTTTTGTGTGTTTCTTGGAGGCTGGTGCAGTGCTACTGGTAAATCTTTACAGCTCTGCCATGTTAATACCAAAAAAGAGCATATTTGATTTTCTTAACAAAACAAACAAACCCACCACAGACCTTGCTCTTTGTGGTCAGCCCCTCACAAATGCCTTGGACTCGATTCAGTTCTTTCCATTGAATAATTTCAGCATAAGGCCCTTGTAAAGTTTGCTCTAAAATGGATTCTGTCTAAACCTCTTTTTTGTCTCATAGCAAAGAACAAGTTATAGACAGTAGGTCTTTCTTTCTTGTTTAATATGTATAAGCTTCTTTTACAAGCTCTGTCCAAAGAACATTCAGTTAATTACTCAAGGCATCTTGTTATTTGGAGCCACTGCTTGTAGGGGAAGTGAAACTGCTTTTGAGAAAGTGCAGGCAGTGCTTTGTGACTATTTTGTTCCCTGTTGTATGGACCAGCCGAGCACTGTGTGTTCCTTGCTTGCTGAGGGGAGCCCCTTGCTGTGTCTGACTCTCCCAGTGCTCCGGCACAGGGGAGGAATAACTGACATTAAGTGAACCGCACCAGGAACGCAGTCAGGCAGTGTGAGTTTGGGTAGCTGCTGGGGCAAAGGCAGTCAAGCTGACTTTTCTACTTTCTCATCTGTCTAGTCCTTTCCATGCCAGACCAGAGCTGGGCAAGGATGCAGTGATGGTGCAGCTGTCACAGGACACTGTATGCTTTTATTTCTCAGAGCAGATCACCAATGTTTTCAGACAAGTGCTGTAACCTGGTGGTGGTTCAGATCTGGTGTTCAGTGTAGCTGCCAGCTGATGGGCAGCCTTGCTGCTTCCAACGGAGCTTGGCTATTCCTGAAAGGGTTGGCACATTGCTTTTCTGACCTCTTTCTCCCAGCCCAGAGCAGCAGCAGTTGCATTGCCCACTCTTAAGGAGTGGTCGTTGGTGTCAAGGAATCCTTAGGGTGTCCAAGTCTGTTGGAGCTGGATGATCCTGTGGTCCCATCCAGCTCTGACAGATTCTATGATTCTATAGTGACTTATGCTGGGGAAGGTACTTTCATCTTAAAGCTTGTGTTGCAGGTGCTTAGAACTTCTAGAAAACAATATGGACGTGTTCCTGTGTGACTGGGTCTGGGTGATCCTGCTGTGGAGGAGGATTGCACTGGATGATCTTTTGAGGTTCCTTCCAATCCCTAATGATTCTATGATTAAAGAACTTCTTCACAGTGAGGGTGACAGAGCACTGCAGCGGGCTGCCCAGGGCGGTTGTGGAGTCTTCTCCTCCAGAGAGGTTTAAAACCTGCTTGTATATTTTTCTGTGCGACTTGGTCTAGGTGATCCTGATTTGGCAGGGGGATTGGACTAGATGATCTTTTAAGGTCCCTTCCAATCCCTAATGTTCTGTGATTCTGTAGTTTCCATGCTGGAAAAGTTCTGTAAGAGCTCCTCAGCCTCCCTTGTATCCTCATGCTGGCCATGAGGAGCAGGGCAGAGCATCTTCACCTATCTCTGCTGTCTGCTCCACTTCTGTCCTAGGAGGGCACTGCCAGGGCACTGGCACTGCCATGGGGAACAGCCAGCTGGCATGGCTCACGTGCTCTGCGCATGCAAGGCAAGCACTGCTTTTCCTTATGTGCCGCATTACTATAGAAAGTGGAGGCTTAACATTAATCCCCTGGAGAGCTGCCGTAGGAGCTGCCTGTTATGACCATGGCACAGCAATTAGACCTGGGTGATCAGTGAGGGAGTGTTGTGGCTCTGCTCTGGTGCCGAGGGAGTACATGTACTCCCGTGAAGTGAGTGAAGCTGGGCCTGGGTGTGAGTCTTGGCTTTGGGTGGAGGCATGAATCAGAGGATGGCTCTCAGGATTGCCGATTTCCATTCCTGGCCGCCGCAAAGCATGGACTGGTAACCAGGGCAGGGTCTGGCATGGTCCTTCTGAGGAGACACAGTGCAGTGCTGTGGGAGTGGGACGAGGCCCTGAGTGTTACTGTGTTCTGCTGCAGGCAGTCACCGTCCTATCCCTCCCCTCCGAGAGGGTCCATCGTGGTCCTGCCTGGTAATCATAGGGGAGAGAGCCATAGCATCTGTGACAGCAGGGTGTTGCCTGCGGTTGTGCCCTTGGTGCACAGCAGCTCTTTCACACCAGAAAGAAGGAACGCCCCATGGCCCTGACGGCTCCTCTCTTCAAATAGCAAACCAAGTGACCTAATTCCGCAGCACAGCAGCTCTGGAGGCTCCCTAGCAGGCTCCATGGCAGGCTGAGCTGGAGCTGACTCATCACTTCCAGCCTGGCTCAGATTGGAGCTTTCAGGCCCCAAGGATTTCACTGTTTCTTTATTAATTTTAAATTGATTAAAATGAATTTTTAAAATGCCAGCAGAGACTTGTCTAAAGAAGTTGTTATAAAAAAAGAAGGAAATAGCCGCTCTGTGGGAGTTAACAGTGTCCTTAACAATCTGAGGCTGATAGAGCTGTGAGCACCCATTGCAGCCTGGATGGTCTTACGTCAGTTATTCTGTCCTGGTGGATTAGCCATGACAGGATTATTCCATCATAATTATGAAAAAGTGAGAATTATAAACTATCCTTGCTTATACCCAGTGCAAACCCACCCGTGTCCTCATCCCTGGGAGGATGGTTTTACAGACTTCTGCTGTCAGCTAAAAGGCTTCATCCAGAAGTCGAGATCTAGGGAAGTACATGCCTGTGGGAGCACCCTGTTCTCTCCCAGCATTGTCCAGTGCCTGATGAATCTCCTCACATGGTCCAGAGACTCCCTGGGGTAGCCTGAGGGTTATCGTGTACCAGAACAGGCTGTCAGGTCCTCTGCTCAGCCTCCATCTGAGGATGCCATAGTGAGTGTAGGCAGTAACAGATGGATGGAGGATCTGTCTTCACAGCATCGGAGGGCAGTTACAAGTGAGCTTTTTCCCTCAGCCATTCTGTCTTGCTGTTTGTGCCTCCACTTCTCTAGGTGAAAGCTGTCTTACACTGTGAAGCAAGAGGCTTCTGATCCATCGTGATTTCGACCTGCTTCAGCACAACTGAACACGTCAAGACCATGCAGATATTTACAGATTTTCCCTCTGTCTCTCCCCTTTCACAGTGACCAGGAGGTGGATGCAGTCTGCCATTCAGCCCAGGGATGCCTGTGGACCCACCTGAGCCAGTACCAATGAGGAACCTTCTGTGGCACGGTGGACCTTGGAGATGTAGGAACCCTCTTCTTGAAGGCAACAGAAACAGGATCATAGCGCTTTCCACATGGGGAATTCTCTCTGAAGGTTCATTCTGGGGCCACCAAACTCTCAGCATCTTGCCTGCTGCTTAGTAGGGGGAAGGTAGGCAGTGACACCTCCACAGTGCTGTACTGCAAGAAAGTAGTGCAGGGTCTGGCCCTAATGTGTCATAGGAATTGTTTGTTCCAGTGGGCATCAGGGCTAGCTCAGATGCCATGAACAGCAGATAAAGAGGTAAAGCTTCTTGTTCTTTAAATAAATACTAACAAATTAAAAAGAAAAATTAAAACAGGTGGAAAGCTCTGTGACACTTCAGAGGAGACAGAGCAGGAAGCTGAGAGAGGTGCAGGTTTTGTCCACCCTTTTATACCTGTCTGAAAAAAAGAGACCTGCTATTTCAATGAAACAAAAGAAAATTAGATAAGCTCCAAACAACAGAAAACCTCTGCAAAAAACAATTTGATATGTGCTATTGATTGTAGTAATGGAGGATGCAGGGTTCTAAGAAATCATATTAAAGCATCTTTGGTCTGCTTTAAAAACCTGTCTAAAACTTACAGTGACATTATCCTTGAAGCTGTCTGTAGGCACAGCAAGGGCAAGAGTGTCGTCAGGGATAGTCAGTGTGGCTTCACCAAAGAGAAGTCATGCTCAACCAACCTGGTAGTCTTTTAGGGCATAACCAGGTGGATAGATGATGGCAAAGCAGTGGATGTGGTCTGTCTTGACTTCAGTAAAGTTTGCCACAGCATCATCACAGCCAAACTGAGGCAGTGTGGTCTGGATAATAGGGTAGTGAGATGGATTGTGAACTGGCTGCAGGACAGAAGCCAAAGAGTAGTGGTCAATGGGACAGTCTAGTTGGAGACCTGTATCTATGGAGTCTCCCAAGGGGTCGGCACTGGGACCAGTCCTATTCAATCTATTCATTAATGACTTGGGTGAGGGATTAGGGTGCACTGTCAGCTGGTGACACAAAGCTGGGAGCAGTGGCTGACACCCCAGCAGGCTGTGCAGCCATTCAGCGAGACCTGAACAGGCTGGAGAGCTGGGCAGGGAGAAACTGAATGAAATATAACAAGGGCAAGTGTAGAGTCTTGCACCTGGGCAAGAACAACCCCAGGTACCAGTATAGGTTGAGGACTGATCTGTTGGAGAGCAGTGTAGGAGAAAGGGACCTGGGGGTCCTGGTAGATAGCAGGATGGCCAGGATTCAGCAGTGTGCCCTTGTGGTCAAGAGGGCCAACAGCATCCTGGGATGGATCAGAAGCGGGGTGGTTAGCAGATCAAGAGAGGTTCTTCTCCTCCTCTACTCTGCCCTGGTGAGACCGCATCTGGAATATTGTGTCCAGTTCTGGGCCCCTCAATTCAAGAAGGACACAGAGCTGCTGGAGAGAGCCCAGTGCAGATCCACAATGATGAAGGAAGTGGAACTCCTCTCTTATGAGGAAAGGCTGAGGGATCTGGGTCTCTTTAGCTTGGAGAAGAAGAGACTGAGGGGTGACCTCATTAATGTTTATAAATATGTGAAGGATGGAGCCAGGCTCTTCTCAGTGGCATCCAGATATAGGACAAGAGGCAATGGGTGTAAGCTGGAACCTAGGAGGTTCCACATAAGTATGAGAAGGAACTTATTCACAGTAAGGGTGACAGAGCACTGGAACAGGCTGCCCAGGGGGGTTGTGGAGCCTCCTTCTCTGGAGACATTTAAAACCCACCTGGGTATGTTCCTGTGCAACTTCATCTAGGTGACCCTGCTGTGGCAGGGAGATTAGACTAGATGATGTTTCAAGGTCCCTTCCAATCCCTAATGTTCTGTCATTCTGTGATTACTCATATGCTCTTCACCTGTCTGACTCATCCCATTTCTAGGTCTCAAAAGTTGAATGGTTCTACATTCAGAGGCCAAAGCAGAAGCCATTTTTCCTGGCTGTTCTCAGCTGTCAGCCTTGCCTGCAATATACTGTAAAGCAGGTACTGCTGTGGAAGAGCCTGGCTAATGAGAGACACGTGGCTCCTATTCACTGCCTCCAACACTAAGTGGTGTCAGCTTGGATGACTGGAAAACCCTTCTCTTTCCCTCATCCTCCATGATCAGGTAGGATGGGTTCATTCTTAGGTCTCAATGTCCAACAAGCAGCAGCAGAGCTTTGCCCTGGGCCAGTCACCACTTCTGTTGTGTGTTCCCTTTTGCTTCTCTTGGGACACCTGTGAGCAATGACAGAGGACTGGTTGATCTTGTATGGCACATGGACTGATGTTTTAGCTGGGAGTGGCTCAGCTCAGTTATATATTTTTTTTTTTTTGCGACTGAGGTGCTTTCCAAATTAGTAAATGATGCTAACAGATTCCTTCCGGTGCTTAAACAGACTCAGATCTAGTGTTTTGCTCAAATTAGGAAATTATTAAGTAGGCTAAGAAGAGTGTTACAGAATGTCACTGCTTCATTCATTTTGTCGAGTGTGGTTTTAATTGTAATTATTTATAACAGAGCACAGTGTGCTAGTTAATTTACAGGTGCATATTTCTGTGCAGTAATGAAATTAGTGATGTGAGACTTTCTGCAGCACTTGCTGTTTACTCTTTGCTGAGTAGTATACATGTTAATTATCTGCATATTAAATGACTTTAAAATATATATAGACTCAGCTGCAGGGTTAAGGTGTTTAAGGCTTGGTTGTTCATGTAGTTAAAAATAGCATCCTCTAAGGCCCAGTCTTACAGAAGTACGTGAAATTAGTGTGACTGTTCACCAAAAAAAGGTTCTGGCAATGTGAGTTTCTTTCAGTCTTTGCAGGGCCAGGCCTCAGCCAGCAGATATTAAAGAGCACATTTCAGCGTTTTAAGGGCAATACTCTTGTGTATGGTTATCTTATTCCTGTTCCCTTCTGGTTCAAAGGTACCTAAGAAGTCTGCCTTCTCTGTCCTGTACAAGTAGCTGCAAAGTCTGTTCAAGCTGTGCTGCTGCTAATGACAACCACAGGTGTAATGGTTGAAGAAGTGCTGGCCCTGAAACAGCTCTGACAAAACAATAAGCTGTCAGATTCACAAGGCAAACAGATTTGATAACAGAGAAAATGTTTTTTCACATTTTAAAACTCAGCTGTGCTATTTGTAGTAGTAGTAGACATAGCATTTAAGGAAGAAATGTGACATCTATTCAGCTGGCAGAACCACGTTTCTTTGTACTGATACTGCATCTTGCCAACAGTTCCTATCCTGTGGTGAAAGTGGTGTGCAGTTACGTAACAAGACAACTGGCTACCTTCATTCTGTGTTTCTATTTATTCAAGCTAGAGATAAGAGGTGCCCAGCTACACCAGGAATTAAAGCAACCCAACACGTCCATTCTTGCTGGGTGAAAATGCTACCCTGTATTCTCAGAGCAAAGCAATTACATTCTCTGTATTGTCACAGGTTCAGCTCTTTAGTGGTAATAGCTGTCAAGCATCAAAAAACCCACAACAAAACAAACAAAACTACAAAAACCAACCAAGGATATTCTTCCTAGCAAGTGCCCTACCTTAATCCCTGGTTTGCTTCTTTTAGCTCCAGGCTAAGTATACTGCTTCTGAAACAGGAGTAATTCACTCTCTCCAGCTATCCCAGCAGCCAGCCTCCCAGGGGTTGTTTTCCCTCTTCTCTGTCTGACAGTGGCTGGCTATGAAACACCTAACCCAGGCTTTCCTGCAGTCCCTGCATGGCCTTGTGAGAGGCCATGCAGACTGGCTGGGTGAATAGAGTCTCAAAATTCAGCACATGTGAATAGGTCAGATGAAGTAATCAAGCTGCATTTTCTTTCTCCCCGAGATCTTCCTGGAAGATCTGCTGTTCCCTTGCTGAGAGGTTGAAGCAGCAAGGTGTGGACCATGAGTGTCTTGCTGGGTGAACATGCCTCACTCCTCACAGCAGAGGTGGGTGGAAGGGTTGCATGCAAGAGATGGGAGGGTCAGAAGCTCCTCTGGGGACGTGACAGCCATTGAGTACTGGGTTAGTAAAAATGACCCATACCTAAAAAGCTAGTCACTCATTCTGTGCCTGTCATCCTGACCTTCAGAGTACAATGACAGTGCCATTGACTAGCAGCTCAGTGACTCTCTGGACTTCTGCTAGAGACACGTGGAAGCGGCCAGCACTGACTGTGTGGAACAGTAATTTATGACAGTGTTGTCCGCTGTGTCTTCCTATTAAGGAGAAAACTGCAGCGATTATTTGTGCAAACCATTCAACATGAACTTAGGCAGAACTTTGATAATCTGTGTTGGGAGGTACAGAGTCCTTTGGTGGCAGCTAGTTTCTGATATTTGTTTAAAGATTGTGTGTGTATGTTTTGCAGAAAAACAAAAAATAATTTAAAGAATTACTTTTTTCTTCCTTGCTTCTAATTTGCTTGATAGAGACTTGTTAAAAGGTAACCTAGGCAATGAAGAAAGCAAAGAAATCTCACCTGGAGCAACACCCACATGCAGGTACCAAATGCCTGCATGCACCTGAAATCAATTGATGCAAAGAAGCTGAACCTAAAATGCACTGCAGAACAAAATGGGGCCAGCTGGATGATTTCCTGTAAGAGGGCGGAAGAGCCTAAGGGAGCAGTAGGCAGAGATACTGAGCTGCGATACCATCCTCTTGGCTGTGAGTACTGTCTGGAAGGGAGTGTTTCAGGTTGGTCATTTGACCTAGTGAGCTGTTGCAGTTAACTTTTCTTGATTTAGCACTCAAAATGTTGAAGGGGTTTGTGTGTGTTTTCCTTAATGCATTTATATATGTATGGGGTGATGTTTGTTCTGAAAGATTCCAGAAACACTGTGCTCCTGTCTGTGAGCACAAAAAGAAGCGATAGAAGATACAGTAAAACTTTAGTTAGAGTTGCTTCTGAGCTGACACATAGTAGTGTATGTTGTGTCAAGTGTTTGGTTTGATATAAGTTTTGGTTGGTGCTATGTGTTCCAGACTGTTGCCAGAGGGCTGCAGATAGATGGGCACTCACCTGCCTGCAGCATCTGACCATCGTGCTGGGGCAGTGGGTGCTGTAGTTTTGTCTCCTTCCCAGTGCTCGGAGGAGGAAGTGGGCTTGGGAAAACCACTCTGAGCATTTTGGTAAATCCGGGGCTGGACAAGACAAAAGTGGCTGCAGGTTTCTCCAGCAGGAGCCCTTGCTGCTCAGAGGCTGCTGCTGACATCAGTTTTTGGCATGGTGTAGCCACTGTTCTGTTTTATCCTGTTCTTGCCTCTTCCTCCCACACCAGCAACAGAGGCTGGGGGTTCCTGACTGCAATGCTGTAGGATGTGAGACCCCACTGCACTGTCTAGTGCCCCATCCAACTCCTGTGCTCCATCATTTCTAGCTTTCCTACAGCAGCATCAGCATTGATGTCAAGTGTGGCACTCAAAGTTCTAAAAAGCATCTAGTTTTGATTGTTGCAGACTCGTAAAGCTGCCAGGTTTCCAGTATTTCCTTTACCAGGCATTAACAAAAAAGCTTCTTTAAAGCAAGGAAAAGTGCATTTAATTCAGTACATATCTTGTAGTTCTCAATCTCATCACACCTCTAATTTTAATGTAGGCTGAGTCATTTTCATCCTACTGCTTTAAAATCAGGCTATGGAGCATGATCTTGTTCTGGTGTGTTTGGGAAGTAGAACGATTTTTCTCTCTTAGTCAGATCTGTCCTGCCAAGCTTCTAGCACTTGATGCTCCTAGATATAAAAATAACATGGCTGGGGATGATTTGTGGAGTTAGTTTTATTACTGTAAGCAAAATTGAAACATGAAGGATGCCAACTTACATTATGCAGATTGATTTATAAAAATAAATTAAATGAGAGTATTAGTCCCAATGAAACATTTAACTTTGTTTTGATGATTCCTTGGGGAAGAATTCGCATTGTGTATGCAGTACCGCAGTTACACGGTGCTTGCTTTCTCTGGTTTTGTTTCCCAGTGGCTTCCTGATTCCTCTCCTGCCTGCCCACCCCTCAAACCCTCCTCAGAGGTTGTAGTGGTTAATGTTCTTATGCTTAATGTGCTGTATAATTTCCTATTCTTGTTATTGAAAATACCTTTTGGTGTTTGCAAATCCAAAGACTTTAATTTGGGAGAGACTCTTGATGTGGAAAGTGCAGGTGGAACAGATATAGCCTGTCAGTGCTATAAACTGGAAACAGTTGTGACACAGAGCCTTGAGGGTAGGTGCAGCTGTTGCAAGTTGTGTGTCTGCAGGTACGAAACTCTGGGTATATGGACCAGAGAGAAGAAAATACAAGGGGAACACCACAGTACATGTGTGAACGTAATGCATCTAAAATACTGCACTTCTAGGCCTGCAGTTCAGGAAGAATATGTCAAAGTGAGAGAACTACTGAGAATGGGACAAATTCAAGATTAAACAAGTTTGATTTGTTTATATACAAAATCTGGTTATGAATCTGGGCTCATCTAACTTTACATTCACAGGTTGGTTTCTTCACATGAATTTGAGTTGTAAAACAGTGATTGATTCTTATTTTTTTTAATTTCTTTATCTTTTGAACTCATTTGAACCTGTATCTCAGCAGCAGCTTCGGTCTTCAGACACCATGGGTTGTAACAGAATCGAACATGTGGGTGTTACATCCCCTTACACAAAGTTGTTTCACAGCTTGGTAGTGGAAAGCTCCAGTGCTGCTGATCCACCTTGGAGAGAGTTCTGTAATGCTTTGCTCCTGGCGCTGCATTGGTGGAGGGAGGTGGATAGAAGCACCAAGACAAGCCCTGGGTCTCAGCTGTGTGACTGCAGTGTTCCTCCAGGGCTGGCACTAGTTTCGCCTGCTCAAGCAGTTTGGCTTACCATTTAAGTTTTGGCCCATAAGGTGAATTCAAGCCTGGTGAGGATATTCTTTATGCTATCAAACAAGCATTAAAGATCTCTGCTGATGCTCAGGTCTGAGTCAGTTTGTGGAACCAAGAAGCCACTGGCTGGTCTTGGTGAGACTTGGGGATAGTTCTTGCTTACAGTGACAGGCCAGTGGGAAAAAAAAAAGAGCAGATCTTATAAATGGGAAAGGATAATTTGGTTTTAGTTGGCTTTATCTGTTTTTTCTACCTCTGAGTAGTTTCAACCTCAGTTTACTGATCTGCTGGGTGAAAGTACAGTATTGTACAATGATGAAGAAATCTAATACATTAGGGGTATTGGGGGGGGTGTCTTATACTTGTCATTATCTGTTACCTGCTTACAAGTATCTGGGTTTGTTGAAGAACTGCTAATGAAATTATGTATAATTCTATGTGTTCTGCATTTATGGTTGTGTATAAGCAACAACAAAAGATGACAGTAGCAGAGTTTTTATTGCCTTACAGGAAGTCACACCACGATTAAAGTCTGTCCTGTAAAGGCAAATCACATTATGCCTCTTTGAGGCTTGTTACTTTGCATTGCCCAAGACCTTAGGAAGAATCAAAAGCAAGCTTCATGTGTTCACGAAGGAGAGTAAGGTTCATTACCTTGTAGCTGTTAGGCATGCGCTCAGGCTCCTCTCTGCTGCTGAGTGGAGCAGCTCTAACCGTGCTGCTGCATTACCACAGAACTTCCAAACACCCTCGCTCCCAAGATGTTCCCATTTCCTTACGCTGACCCAGCAGGACTTGTGGCTCCACCAAGAGGCCCTGTGAGCTCTGTATGCACTCTGCCCACCTCAAGCCTGGTCCAAGGAAGTAAACAAGACTCCTCCTGATTCTGTCAGCTGGTTGCCATGATACTCAGCCTGCCAGTGAGGCTGAAGGTGGTGATCACCAATAGTTATTTGTGCTTATGGAGATGTAATGATCTGCCCCAAAGACCTGCTGGACTGGACATTGGACAAATGCAGGCAGGTGTGGGACATGCTGGGGCTTATCTGTTTATCTCCTGACAAGGAACTAGGCCAGGAGTGATTGTTCTCCTCCTGCAATAGCTGCATTGTCTGGCTGGGCCTTTCTGTCATTCACAAGCAGGTGTCAGCTACAGAAACAGGCTGTGCTGCTTTGCCAGTTCCTTAAAAGCTGTCACCTGCAGAAGCTGGTTTTCTATTTGTGGCCAAGAGTTTATCTGCTGTTTTTAAGAAAACCTTGCACAAATGGATCTCCAACCAGCTAGGCAGATACAAGCTTGCATGTTAATTTAATCTCCTTCCCTAGTGACTGCTGCCCTACTGCAGCCCAAGTTGTGCATGGAGCTTCCCAGCTTTCTTACAAAGCAAGAGGTGATGGAGCATATAGCAGAGCTGACTAATGTCACTTGTCAGGTGCCTTCTAAAGGACAAGGTGAGGCTGAGTGTAATGCACTCAGAAGGCTACGTTAGTCTGAATTTCTCCATGGCTTCAATACAATGGTAAAAATGATGTTATGAGAACCACTGCTTCTGATACTGAGCATTCACAGAATCTCTTTGGTTGGAAGAGACCATTAAGATCATCCAGTCCAATCTTCAACCCAGCAGTGCTAGGTCACCCCCAAACCATATTCCTAAGTACCAGGTCCACACGTTGTTTAAATATCTCTGGGGTGCTGACTCTACCAGTGCCCTGGGTAGCCTGTTGCAATGTTTGATAACCCTTTCAGTGAAAAAATGCCATCAATTTATTAAGTTAATTGTAAACTAAAATAAAGGAATGCTTAAAAATACTTAAAAGCACACAAAGATGGATCTTGTGAGCAGTGTGTGCCGGGGCAGGGCTTTGAGTAGGTGGTCCCTTTGCACTGCCTACTATCCTGGATTTGGCTTCTGAATAATTAAACTGACTACTTCTTGCTGGTGTACTTCGGAGTTTGAGAGCTCTAAGGTTTGAAAACCAAATTCACTGTTTGCAGTGTTGCAAAACCACAGGATTAGTTGGAATGAAGTTAGTATTTGGCTAGGCAACAATTTCTGTTGTCGGGCTGCGTTTGAGGTGTTTTTAGGGTACTGATTTCTGGTTAGGTGTGCAGTGGGCTTGTTTATATTAGCACTTCAAATTCATCAGAGTTTTGAGATCAGATTTCTTCTCTTACCTGCCTCTTCCATTGAGTTTCTTTTAAGATTAGAAAACTTTCCTACAGAGTAAAGATTTTTCCCAGGGCATGGCAAAAAAAAAAAAACCCAAACCATTGTAATGCTTTTTCCTGCCAAGGACCAGTGCATTCTGTGTGTGCTAGAAAATGTTTGCTTCCAGTCTTTTGGCAGGAGCAAGGTCATAGTGCCTTTCCCCTCTTCAGTTACCCAATTAAATGGGTATTTTTCTTCTCTTTCATTTTAAGGAGCATTGTCATTTTGGCTTGTGGCCTGCTGATGATAAGACACAATGACTATGCCCTCTGGCTCCCACAGCTCTCCATCTGTCTGTGTATACCTTTCTTCTCTGAGAGCCAATGTCCACAGATCCCTCTTGTGTCCACTGCCAGCATCTCACTGTGGTGGTTCCACTTCAGCAGGGGCTCTCTGAAGAGGTCTAGGCACTCCATTCTCTGTCATCCAAATGATGGCTTTACTGAAGCCACTGCATTCTCCTGGCTGAGCTGAGGTTTCCTGTGTGTCAGTGTGGACTGACAGCTCTCTGGAGTACCAGGTCTCTGGGTGTATTTGAGCTCTCTTTATATGGAGTAGAGCCAAGAGCAGAGCACAGAATGCCTAAATGCTATTGGTGGCCTCATCTAAAATGGAATCCTCAGCTGATTGCAAAGGAAAGCTTTGCAGTCTTTATGCACCCTGAGGCAGCAGGAAGGACTGAAGCAGGTGCTGAAATCCAAGTAGAGTAACTCTAGTTCAGCAGAGAATAGGTCCCGAATGCCTTCAAAAAAAGAAACCACTTGTGCTTAAGGATTTTATAATGTAGCTTTTGCTTCTCTTATGTATGAAACTGAGGCCAAGAACACCAACCCTTGGAGTCAGAACATTTGTGCTTGGTGTCTGAAACAAAGCAATGTGAGTGACTACTAGAGTGAGATTCTTCTGTTACTCCGTGGCTATGATGGGCATAAGCCTTTGCACTAGTAATAACTGCAGGAGCTGCCACGATGCCACCGACAGTGGTGACATGTTCTAGTGGCCACTTCACTGATGTATCTGACACGTTACTGAAGGTTCAGATGACAGCAGCTTTCCTTGGGTGTATTTGGACAGTGTATGGCAAAGCCTGCTTTCTATAGGTTTTAGTTCTAACTAAACAACTGAAGAATTTTTGAAAATTTCAGGCAGTTTTTGAGGGGGGGAAAAAAATCCAGTTCTGTCACGAGATACTGCTACGAAGAGTCTGCTCTGTCCCATTTGGTTCCCCATTAGTACTTACGCAAACCTTTTCTCAAGCCTGTGTGCTCTCAGCTCTCTCAGCCTCTCACAGTATGTCATGAGATGCTATCCCTTCATCATCCTCATGGTCTCTCACTGGGCTCCCTGGTTTGTCCAAGACTTCAGTATGAAGTGATATTCTGTATTACCAGATCTTGAGATCACGATGGTCCCTGCTGCTGTGCTGTTCCTCAGCACGAGGATGTACATCAACACAGAGTTGCTTCTCGTGGAACGCTCTGCAAATCACTTCAGTCTCTGTATTAACTCTTACGTAAGCCTTCTCATGGCTAGTGACTGTGAAATGAGATGTCATGAACCACAGCTGAAGAATGAAAAATAGGATTTCTTCTCTCCCTGGTACCAGCAGTTTGGTCACTTCAATCTCCCTTTATGAATATGGACTTTAAATTCAGAGGCAGAAGATTAAGAGATTTAGAAAATCCTTAGGAAAAAAAAATCCTGCTTCTGGCTGCATTGGAGAGGGTAAAATCTATTTGATCCATCTGTAGAGAGAGAACTCCTGTCCCTCAAACAGCCAGGTTTACTATGGGTTTGGAGGAACCACACCATATGCTTGTCAAGGAGCAAAGCTAGAACGGAGCTTGTGTATGGTGGCCAGAATTGGGCAGTGTAAATCAGAAGTCCTTGTCTCAATCTCTGCCTTGCTCTTTGACCTTGACCAGGTTTCAGCAAGTGCTGCAGTATTCTAGGAAGTTGTTTTGTTACCAGGTTCTGCTGGAGTTCCAAATGTATTGCTGATACCTTCAGGCAGGTTGGTTTCAAGACACACATTGGGTCTGTGACATCTCCCTGACCTCTGCCAGGAGTGGGGATGCCATCCAGTGCACCAGTCCAGTGGCACGTGTGGTTTTCTTTACGTTAGGGCTTTATTTCTTCATTGCCAAAAACCCATTTATACTGTGGTAATGGAACTGTCGTAACTTGTGACCGCCAAGGCACACTGAGCAGCAGAGGACCTCAGGCTGGGTGTAGTTGCAGTAAATGCCCTGAATTTATCTTAATTTATTTAATTGTGTAATTGATTTGTGAGAGAGGGTGCCCAATGGAGGGGTGCCTGAGCCAGCGAGGGAAGAGGTGAAAAGACCTGCAGCTGGTACAGAGCAGAGAGTGGGGAGACTCAGTGGCTTGTGCTTTGGTGTTCCCATGGGATTAATGTGGTAACTGTAGAGCAAACACAGATAAGAATTAGCATCCAAAAGCAGCTGATCTGGTCACTTGGAAAGTGCCATTTTGTGTCTTTGCCTTCAGGAGTGGCTCATTTTCCTGCCTGAAATGGGAATGACAGTTCCTGTCCAGCAGCCTCCCTGTACCGTGTGTTAGCAGTCACAGAGCTGCTGTCTAAGTGATTTGTCCCGATTCCTTTCTTGGGAATTGCAGTGTTTCTGTTCAGCAAAGGTGCAGCTGCTGGAAGTAGAGGAGTGAGAACAGCAAGTGTGAGGTGGTGGGGTGCACAGGAAGAGGAGATGGCTTGTCCCAACAAACCATGAAGTGGGATGTTGAGGGGAGTTGTCTGCATGAGGTGACCTAGAATGTGTCTGAGCTTTGGAAGTGTGTGGCAGTCAGGCAGGGGCTGCCAGTGTTGTGGGAAAGGGATTTGGCACAGATATGTATATCTGACAGTGGGCTCATGAACATAGTTAAGAAAACAGCCAACACCCTCCCAGAACAGAGCAGATTAAGGCCTTTGTTTCTCCTCCCATTTCTTGCAGCAGTGGCTGAAGTTTGCCATCCAGATTGAGTCCCGCAGATCCTGATGTGCTTGGGGATGCTGCTGCAGAGCTTTCTCCTGCACTCAGTGTTGTCTCTCTGCTTTGCTTACCCCAGCTTCAGCAGAGCTTTCCTGTGGTATTTTCTTGGCATTTGCTGATTGGAAGTCTCAGAAGAGTATACATGAAGGTTTCTGATGCTCATGGTTTATGTAGCCTTTTTCTTCTAACGTCCTTCCTGTGAGGGTGGTGAGATGCTGCAACTAGTTGTCCAGGGGAGTTGTGGCTGCCCCATCCTTGGAAGTGCTGAAGGCTGGGTTGGATGGGGCCCTCAGTAGCCTGATCTAGTGAAGGTATCCTTGCCTCTCAGGGGGGTTGGAACTAGATGATCTTTAAGGTCCCTTCCAACCCTGGCCATTCTATGATTCTCCTTTTTCCACAGATTATCCAGTAGCCTTTAACAGCTCTGTGCACCCTCTAGACTTAAAGAGCCTTTACACTTGTGTTCCCTCCCATTTCCCACGTTCCTCCATGTTCCAGTTCTATTTTTTACTTTCTGGTTTATCTTCTAATCATCTCCTCTTCTGCCTGCCTTCGCCACTTTTCTGCCCAAGTCCTGGGCTCTGGCATGTGGGTGGACAGTGGCCACATGGTGTGTCTAGCAGAGAAGAGAGGATGTTTCTTACCTGAGTCAGCCCTGAGGGCGGCTGCAGCAAATAAACATATTCCAGATTTGGTCTGTGGTGTGTTCTGAGACCCAAGCGTTGATGTTTGAGGCTAAGCTGTGCCTCAAACGCACATTACAGAGGTCCAAAATGAGCTAATGGCACCCTGTGGGCACGCAGAGGTGGATTTTGGCTTTGGGCAACAGCTGAAGGGATCCTTTGCAGCTGGGCAGAAACTGGAAATGAGTGGGACTGTAGGTGCCTGTTGCTGGTGTCTGACTGGGATGAAACAGGCTTGGCCATTGTAAGAGCCATCTCTGCTCCTGCAGCCATGCCAAGGAAACTTCTACTGCAACTGCCTGCTGAGGACTGTCTGGGTTTCAACACACAGCTGGTGCTTCCATGCAGAAGCTGCTGTGTCACCAGCACAGGTTATTGCAGGCTGTTACAGGCCATGCCAGATCAAGTGACACGCCGTCATGTCTGGCACGGCGGAGGCACGGTTTCAGTGAAACTCCTGTTGATGAAATGCTTCAGGTGACATCACTCCGTGCCATAGGCTGGCTGCTGTTGGCAGGGCTGTGTCAGCACCAGAGTGCTGCCTAAGCCTCTTCCTGGGGCATGTTGCAACACTAGTTGGGATTGGGGATCTTTCTTCACCGCCAGTAGGTTGTATCTGTGCTGTTACCAGGCGGAGCTTCTTTAAAAAATTGCTGGTGTACATCACCAGAGCCAGCGACATGGGCTATCTTTAACTCTGGTAGAATTCTTTTATAACTGTCTCCACACCAGACCATGCTCAGCATCTGCTTCCCTCGCACAGGGCTGCCATGAGGGTGTATCTAGTCAGGTATATCAGAAGCACCTACTACAGACACCTCCCAGGCGTTCAATTACAGTAACGTCTGCTTCCTCAAACACCCAGAGAGACAAAATAATCGCAAGGGGATGCTGTTCCTTTTTATACCACTTAATTTCTCTTGTATTGCTTGGGCTAGAGCCTTTGTTCTGAGCACAGTCCAGGCTGCCTTTGAAATCAGAAATGTCACTGTACCATGTTGTTTCCTTCCTTTCTCGGTCTGATTCTTTTTCTTCCTTTCTTAAAGCGAGTAGCCTCTGGGGTGTTTTTCAGTGCTGCTGGTGTTCAGTGTGGAGAGCCTGACAAACCAGCATATGTGATGATTAAGTCACTTTTGCAAGGTCATGCGACAAATCACTGGCGATGCCGAGAATAGCACCCCAAGTCTCTGGGCTCCCTCTAGCCCACCCGAAACACTACAGCCTGCCTTTTCTTGGCGAGCATGATCTGATTCATAATGCAGCACTTCTGCTGTAAGACTGGCTACCCTCTGCGATCTCGCTGCTGCAGAGAAAAGCAGTTGGGCTCAGACAGCAACAGGGATTGCACCCGTCTGTAGCAAAAAGTCTACACCCCAGAAAGGGTATTTGGCAGTTTATCTTATCTACAGATAAGCTCATAAAATGTACTGACTGGTTAAAAATAGATTTTAAAGTTCTTGGCAAACATCTCAAACTTTGTGTTCTGTGTATGTTGCTGCAGTACAAAAATACCATTTCAACGATTCTGATTCACATTGGCCTGTTCTGTATTTCTGGAAAAGAACCAAGTTATTGACGGGTGCTTTTTTGCTTTTAATTGTGCTCCTCGGTGCTAAACCTGTTCCTGCTCTTTGCTTGCAGTATGTTTAGGCTATGTTTAGGCAGATGCAAATGGAAGTGGTTATTCAGTGCCTGTGGCACTCTGAACAGAATGTACTGAGCTCCCAGGGCTTGTTACAAAGCTGCAGCCTCCAGCACTAATAAAGCCTGTGCTGTCAGCAGCTAAAACAGGAGAACTACCTGGGGTTGACAGAGGGGGTTCAGAGCATCTGGGGAGACCATGGATTGTGAATTAGAACCTAGTTTGTGGCCTGTGGGTGGGTAAATGAAATAAGGGGGATCCTGCCTGCACAGTGGCAGCTTGGGGTGCTCTCTGGAGGTTTAGCCACGCTGTGCCTGCAGGCACTGCATGTAACACACTGGGCCTGCACTGGTTCAACACTGTTCTGTGGGTTCTTTTTGTTTTGTGTGGTTTACAGATCCAGTTCTTGTCTGGCTGTATCAACACTCAGCTCAGCTTTCTTCCTGTGAGCGCCACAGTCGTTGGAGTGAAGTGAAACTGTGTGATGCTTCTGCCTGCTGCGTGCTCGTTGGCAGTAGCTCAGGATTTTTACAGTTGTTTGCCTTGTTACTCAACCTATTTTAAGCTCTGATGGAGTGAGGATAGCATTTGATCACAGTCCTGGGCACAACTGTTTGGCTTTTATAACCTATGTTTTAAACCAGAGGCTTTTTCCATATATGCTGCTGTCTTCACATAACTTGAGTCGTGGTTACAGACTTTCGGGCTCTTTTGCTGGCCTTTGCTGCTGCCTCTTGAGAGAGCTCCCAGCTTTCACTCAGGCAGGTGTTGTTTGCTGAGGTGAGAACCCCTCGAGGGAATGGGCACTTTCCAACCTTCATCGCTGGGCTAGTTCTCATGGTGGGAATTAAAGATGTCTTTGTATCTCTTTCCTTTTACTGGATTTTCTTTATCATCTCTACATGTGTGCCAGTGGCTTTTGCCCTTAGCTTTACTGAGCAGGTGACACACAGTGTAAAGGTTTTAATAATCTGCTGCTGCAGGATTAATTTGTCTCATTGTGGAAGTGTTCAACTGGTAATGCTGGTCCCATATTGATCTACGTCTAGTGTGCGGAATACACAGCCTTTGTCTACCACAAACCATGCTCTGAAAACCCACTCTCTATGTTTTACCCACAGGACTGAGACTTCTGAGAGCAGCTTGTCCTGCAAGCTTGGACCCTCAGGTTTTAGCGGGTTAGATGCATTTATGGGCAGCAGTGAAGTTCAATGTCGTGTAATTGGTTTTGATGCTGTGCAGAGCAGGGAGGAAGGCTGCTTCTTCCAAGTGGATGCAGCCAGGAGATGAGTGTTTGCCATCTGAGAGGAAAACCAGGCCTGGCAGTCACATGAAGTCCAGAGAAAAGAGAAAGGAAGTGCCCAGCTGAGAGAGCTGGAGTACAGAGAGGAGAGCAGGTCATGAGATGTCCGTCCTGGTTGTTTCTCATCTCCTTAAGTAATAATCGTAAGAAATGCATCAAAGCCGCTGCTGCTTTACACTGTCTTTGGGTGATAAAACCGTGAGACCTCTTTGCTGCTTTATTCTGTACGAGTGTTTTTCCAGGCCCACGCAAACAACTAGTGTCCATAAACCTAACACACGTTTTCTGAGATGGGAAATTTGGTTTCTGCCTGTGTGTTCCCCCGCTTTTATGTTTTGATGGCCAAGTTTCTACCAACTCCCTGCCTTTTTTGTTTTCCTGTTTCACAGAATAATCACAGTTGGAAAGGACCTCCTAGATCACAGAGTCCAACCATGTAAACAAAACCAAAAACCCTAAATACCTGATCGATTGACAAACACAAAATAACCCCCTACATGCATGCCACCACAGCATGTGTGTGCAGTTACCAGCTCTGGGGGAACGGTGCACCACGTTCATACATGCAAATACCTGATACTTGTGACGCCCTGGGACCAAGGTTGGAGACCTTACTCCGACCTCTAAAATCTAAAATCCCAGTTATGGGACTGCTGGGTTATGTGCAAGCTGGTGCCTGATGCATGAAAGCAAATCATGTTCTGCATGAAGTAAAATTACAGCTGTTGAAACCTCCACAGAGCATAATCTAGGTTAGAAAGAAATCTGGAACAGCTGGTACCTTACAGTAAACTACAGTTTGTGCTGTTGAAACCTAAGGGACAGTTTGTTACTGCAAATTCTGTTTCCCACTGGAAGCCTCTGGCTTCTTTAAGGTATTTCTGATTAACAGAGACATAAGCTTGCATGTTGGATGTCTGAAATGCTGTAGGAATTTTCTGATCGGGGCAACTTTCAAAAAGTTGTTATACTTTAGTGCTCTTTGCTTGTCATTTTGAAAACAACCCGTGTCCTGTGAAAACAGTTTTTCCCAAAGCACTTGTTCATGCTTTCCAGCACTTTGCAGAGGTGTCTCTGATCCAGGCTCTGATTTGGTGTAACTGCATGAGAAGCTGAAAGAGAAACTGGTGGCTTTATGCATTCCTCCTCCATTTTTCCTCTTGAGAGAAGGGCCATAAAGTAGAGAAGTAAGTACTTGTGGGAGCCAGTTACCCATCCCTCCTCGTTGCTGCTAATGGGATTGGATAGAAAACGGAAGGGTTTTGTTTTGCCAAGGCAGGCTGGCTGGCAGTTCCTCTTGGCACTGGCCACCTCCCCTGGTCCATGACCTTCTGGCTGCAGACAGATGACCCGTCCTGCAGTCACTGCAGCAGCCGACTGCTGGCTGACAGACTTGCTTTACTTGTAAGGTTGATACATCCATAGACTGTAACACAATAAATGGTGAGGAGCTGAACACTTCACACAAAGAACAACACAGAGAAGTTGGGGTTTGCTTTGAGTTCTTGCCATAGAAGGCAGAAGGAAAACCATGGTTTTCCCTGTTCAAGTGGTCCCAGTGCAGAGTATTGAGAGTGGCACTGAATGATGTCATGCTGGTAACAGGGGTTGAAATGTTTCCTGTCATGGAAAAGACTAATGAGCCAATTCCACATCATCTTTCTTTTCTGAGACCTATGAGGGCTATCACTGTAGCTGCTATTTTAATTTATGAGCTGCTGCCACGTGTAGTATCAACATCATCGCTATGTATGGTCAAGTGTCACCTTTCCAGCAGTGGCGTGAAGGGAGCGAGAGGACACAAGCCCTCCTACTACTCCCTCCAGTGTCCTGCTCCTTACGTGTTGCTGCATCACACCAGTCGAGCCAAAGCAGGGCAGGAGAACATGGAGACCAAAGTTGGCAGTGGGAGAGGAGGCTATAAAGGGATCAAAAGGAGGGGAAATGCAGAGCACTATATAGAGAAGGCCAGAGTACCATCTTTGATGCCAGAACTCTTTCTGTGGCCATCATCAACATTCTGTGGTGGGGAAAGAGCAGCCCTTCAGAAGTGTTCCTTGTCAGTCCCCACCAGTGACAAACCTGGCCAGTACTGCATTCTATTGACAGATGGTGCAGTACCAATAGGTGAAGTCTCTGTAAGGTTGAAGGTGTCAGCTAAACACTGCTTGTTGACACCTCACATGTGTGGAAGGCAGCAGCTGCATTTGCAGAAAGCAGCTAGAAGACTTGGAACTGTCAGTGTCTTGGCTTCTGATCTGAAAGCCCTGACAAGGAAGCACTGAAACATTAACTAGAAGAACTTCCAGGTTCTTGTAGAGGTTGTTTTTCCTTTGTCACAATTGCAGGCAAAGAGGATGGGATGTTTCCAGAGTATATACTTACAGTGAATATTCCTGGGTGCATTTGCCGTCATTACAGGCAGTGAATATGGGACTTGACTGAAAAGCTCGTGTTTGTGCAGCAGGTGTTTTCTTTGTGAACAGAGAACAAGATGCTGACAGCTCCTAAGGCTGTTGTCACAAGCGTTCTGAAAGGGACAGTTGGATTGAAATCTTCTTTAGTGAATCTGAGATGCTTGGGCCTATGTTCTGTCAAAAAGGGAAGGTACTCTAATCATATGTGCTGTAGTCATCACCCAAACCACTAGTGCATCATCTGGAACCAGGAGTACCATCTCAGTGGGTATGGATCCAGACAGCCAGGATATTTTTTTACTTCCTTGGGAGGAGAAGCTTCTCCCTGCCACCCTCAGCCACCAGGAGCAGCTCCTCCATAGTAGAATGGGTCTTTGAAGACTGAAGGCTGTTCTATCTCTACTTAGTTTGCCCCATATTACTTTACTCCAGCGTTGATGCAGCCAGAAGTTTTCTACAACTTTGTACCTTTGAGAGCATCCTGAAGTACAGGAGCCAGATACTTAGAATCATAGAATCATCAGAGATTGGAAGGGACATCTAAAGATCACCTAGTCCAATCCCCCAGCCACAGCAGGATCACATCCAGGCGGGTCTTAAACGTCTTCAGTGAAGGAGACTCCACAACTCCCCTGGGCAGCCTGTTCCAGTGCTCTGTCACCCTCACTGTGAAGAAGTTCCTTC
>JAOXOE010058449.1:0-32692 GCA_028565055.1 Phoeniculus purpureus | reverse complement strand
CCAGCCCCTTCACCAGCTTGGTTGCCCTTCTCTGGACTCACTCCAGCACCTCAATGTCCTTCTTGTACTGTGGTGACAAAAACTGCACACAGTAGTCAAGGTAGCAGTCCTACTGACTCCCCTCCTTGTTACCTTCAGAATCAAAATCACTGTGATTTCACCACCAGTATGCCTAAGCTGTCCTCCAACCTTGACTTCCCCAACCACATCATCTCTGAGTGGAAGGTCCAGGATGGAACCTTTCCTAATTAGTTCTGTTGCCATCTCTTTCAGGAAGTTTTCTTTCACAGACTCCAGGGACCACCAGGACAGTTTTCTCTCCACTGTATTGTATTTCCAAACTACATCTGGGAAGTTGAGTTCTGTATGAGAATGAGGAATAGTGGCGGCGAAACATCTCCCAACTGCTTATAGAGTGCTGCATCTGCCTCTTTATCCTGATTGGATGGAGGCATCTGCCTCTTCATCCCACCACAAAATCTTCCTTGTTGGCCTTCTTGATTCTTAATCACAAACACTCATCATTAAGTTGCAAACATTGATATATGAGTAAGAGCAAACTTCTTAACTTCTATGCAATGTCTATTCATAGCTATGAGGATGGGATATGCTGCACTAGTTATTAAACTATGATGGACTTCTGGAGGTGCTGCTTTTTGTGCTATGTCTCCCAGAATGTTTTGTGGCTGCAAAGATGTTAACTTATTTGCTACTTGCCCTGATTTTTGGTGTTCTCCCGTCCAAAAACATATTTTCATATTTATGCATCAAATAAATGACTCATACGTGCTTCTTTTAGGCAAAAGTCTCTTAACAAGTGTTTGGCAGTATAAAAGATCTTTATATGGAAAGTGGTTGCAAGGATCAACTATGTAATCTGTTTTACTCTTTGGTATAAGGGGCTTTTACATGAGTAAGGATCAGGTCCTCTATCTGAAGGAAGAGCCTTTGACAGCAAATCCTGCATGGTGGTATCTTACATGTGTAAGATCATTAAAGAAAAAGGTCTACATGTAACAGAGGCAGTCTCCCTTTTTGCTTCTGAGTGTGGGATGCACTCATACTTGCACTGGTTATTTCTATTTTCACTCAATTTTCATCCTGATTCTCTTGCTGGCATGTTGCTTTCTAATCCGTGGCTTTTACCTCAGTAGTGATTTTTTTTAAAGCATTGTTTATTGCTAAGTTATTTTCCAGTTTGTTGAACAATTGTTCACAATATCCTTTCTTAATGTAGAGCACAGTAATTCTGCTCTTGGCTGCTCTGAGGGCATACTTGATATTTCTTAAATAATAATCTGATTTTTTCCTCAGTTAAGATAGAAATTATTTTAATTTCCTCATTGCAGTTGTTTTTATCTTCCTTCAGATACCTGGTGAATAGTACAGTCAGAGGAGTATTTGTGATCTAATATTATTGAAATATCAAAAAAAACAGTGAGAAGAACATGTGTTAATCAGAACGTGCATGCAGCTCCTTCTTGCCTTCCAGGCTATTCTTTTTTTTCTTTCAGACATCTGTTACCTATGTGTTCAGCTGACAACAAATCTGAAAGGAAGATGGTTGGTGTAGCTATATCAGGCTATGACATATTCCTTAGCTGGCAGATGCTACAGTTTGCTGACTACCTGAATTAGGCTTGGGTACCTTAGCACATTTCAAACGTGACAGCTTTACTGAAAGTGACATACAGCTTATGACCCAGACCTCTAACTGTAATTGCCTTTGCTATGTACTTGTGTGCATGAATTGCTCGGCATCCAATGCACAAGGCTGAGCAGCACTTGCCATATCTTTAAGCCAAGCTGTGTTAAGGTAGATGTTAAACAAAGTATGCGGATAATGAGTGATTTTTTCTAGAGTGCTATCAGATAACACCTTTCACAGTAATGACTAATACAGCTTCTGGAATCTGGACAGTCTTTCTTGTGAGTCTTATACCTAAAATTCATATTATTCTGCCTATAAGACATAAGAACCTATTATTACTTCTTAATCCTAGCATAACCATTCCATTTTTGGACAATTAAATTCAAACATATATTCTCCAAAGTATTTATTTGACTTCAGCCTCACTTGATGACCCACCTTCTTTTTACTTGGAAAGAACAAAAAACAGGTTAAAAGAGTAAAATTCAGAAGTAAGGCTATTTTTGTAAATCCAGAGAAAATGTGCACTTTTTTTTCCTTTAGAATTACATTTTGAAATGTAAATATATTCACACCTAAATATAACAAAATGCAACATTTTCAAAGCATTTGAGTAACCCACTCATACAAAAAACCCCAATCTTCACATGAGTTCACAAACTGAATTCTCCATGAATACTGTGCATGCAAATGATTCTACTACATGCAATGAAAACTGCTTCAAAATGTTTGGTAAATATATGATATAGGAAAGAAATATATTTTTCTGCAGGATTTCATAGCTAAGAAAGTCTTAAGAATTTTTTTTCAATTTAATCTATAGAGGTTTGTTTTTTTTTAATGAGCAATTGTAGCAGAATTAAAATACCTTTAAGACTGTTTTAGACACATCCCAAGGAAGGATTTTTTGCATGTTTTATTTCAGATATTGTTCATCACTCATGGACAACAAATAGTTGCCTTCTGGCAACAGCTTGGGGGGGGGGGGGGTGTGTGTGTATTAATGCTACCATATTTCTTCTTTACAAAATTGCTGGAAATGGGAAGGGCTGGGTATTTGCAAAAGCATGTGAAATCAATATAAGTTCAAAAAGAGAAAAAATATTTGGGAAGGATGAACAAATAGATAGCATATAAAATAACTTGTAGAATCACACAGATCTGGCTGTTCTGTAAAATGTAGATTATATCTAATGCTGGTGTTTGTAGATTTTTTTTCTTTTGTAAGATAGTATGTTAGCTAGCGTGAAACTATTATTTGGGAAAATACGTGTAGCAAACTTTTTGGTTTTTTTCTGCACTGTCACAGTCTCATGACCCATATTCGTTTTCTTTCTTATTCATCAAAAGTAACCTAAAATATTCTAGACAAATATTTGATTACTGAAACTGTGGGTGTGAAATAGTTAATAGAATTCAAACAACATCTTTTTAAGGATCAACATGTAGACTTTTGTATTAAAGGCCTAAGTTTTGCTCATTTTCACTATAATGCCGATATAAACTCTGCTTTTTGCTTTGTTCTTTCTTTCTTTTGTTTTCTATGGCTACAGAAAGAATTACTTTCCATTCCACAACTACCAAAGGCATTGAAATGGTTATAGTAGTCTCAAGACAGTGTTTTACCTTTTTTTAAAACTCTGTCATTGCCACCATAGGATATATTTAAAAAGGAACATTGTTCTATGTTTTGTGGTATTGTCAGTCTGTCACTGAGTTGTAACTCTGTCCAGTCTGACAGAGGCCCAAACAAAACATAGTCGAGACTTCGGTGATCAAAGCCTCAGCAAAAGCAAAGGCATGTTGCATAAATGGAGAACTGCTCATTCCAAGTGATCTTTCCTGTGGAGAGAACAGGAGAAAGCATGCAAGAGCTTCATTAGTTCACCCTATAGATATGTTCTCTGATGGTGCAATTATTGCAGTTTGTGGAGAATGTATCTCTGGGGTATCTTCTCTCCCACTGCAAGCAGCAATACATGAGCATATGTGAGTTTTTTACTTTTATTTCACTAATAGTGTCTTCAAACTCTGTATTTGCAGCTTTAAGCTTTCTTTGGGCTTTTCAATCAAAGCATATAAGCAAAAAGTAAAACTTTCTGTCACTTATCTGCCAACACCAGCCTTCGCTTCTCAATGAAATTATGTGGTTATTACTGCTGCTTTTGCACTGATACATGCTGTTGTCAGCCATGGTCTGCCTTGGATAATGCTGCTGCCTAACCACCACTACTAGAACTGAATCCTAGTTGCAGAAAGCAAGTAATTCCTCAGATGGAAGGAAAAGCAGCTGATTATTTACCTTTTATCTAGGTGGCAGCTATTATATGCAAGTCTTAGGCATAGAAGCCTGAGTGAAATCAGTGTAATTTAATGAAATAAACAGCAGTTTCATGCAATCTAGAAAGTATTTGTAAACTGTATTTTTTATGTATAGTGCTTTATAAATTTTCACATACCACATTCCCTTGCAAGGAAAACATATTTGTTTGATGTGATGCACAGTAGTGTGATGCATAGCATCTGGAATACATAGACTGAAAGTACTGCAGAATTACATTGTGGTTGTGAAATGAAGGACAGTTAAAAAAAAAAAAACAACAAACAAAAAAACCCTTTTTCTAATTTTTCAGACATCAGTCAGTCTAGTTTTAATTTTCTGCATTAAATGGCTAGATTTTTAAAAGTGTTCCGGCTAAGAGGATTGCAGATGTTTTGTGTGTTTCCAATTTGTTTAGCAGTATTAAGATCTGCTTATCTATGCAGATGCAAAACATACAAACTTTTGTTTTGACTGAAAAACCGGAGACCTTGATAGTTCATTTTTATGGATGGAAGACTTGTAGCAAACGAGCAATTACTGAGCTAAATCACTCTGTCTTGCAGTAATTTTTATCTGAGAAAAGCTCATGTGAAAATTCAGCGAAGACTTCAAGATGTAGCTGTGAATTGGTAAGTATATTTTTATATATACATCTATTAAAGATTAAAAAAAAAGGATTTCTTCAGTAGTTTTTAAATACTTATTTGCTTGAATATTTGTCCAGAAACAGACTCAAAAATTGTTAGCTTTTTTTGAACTTAATTATAGCTATTAATGACTTAAGAAAACGTATTATAATAGTATTATGATATGTTTTTGTAAAATTTTGTAAGACCGAGAAAATGGATAATGGTTTTGTGCTAATTTGTACAGTGACCACAGCAGTAAATTATGTAAGCTGCAAAGTGGCTCTGCAGGTCATGTAATTTATACTAATATACTTCAGGATCACTTTAGCTTTCCCAGTGTTTTTAAATCCAGTTAGTTTTCTAAGTCGTATGAACTTAGTCCACAACTATTTGGTGGGAGATTTGTAACCAGAAAGTCCCAGAGAAAAGTTTGATCTGTTCAGTTTTCTGAGATGCTATTATGAATAGTTACATTGAGTTAAATTAAGAATCTGTCAATGGTTAGCCACCACTGGACCTGAAATACATGAAGCTTTGCAAGCAGGTCATGGCTGCAGCTATCTATAAAAATATTACCAAGCAAAATACTATCAAGCTGCTGCATGTTTGTTTGCTGCACCATCTTGAAAAACTGTCCTGACTAGAAAGACAAGTTTAAGGCTCTCTGAGTTCTGTATTGCTGTTCGTGGTCTTATAAGCCCTCTTTCTTATTCTTGAGAATAGGAAGGTAGTTTGACATTAGTCAAGCACAGAGCTGTCTACAACTTTGTGGCAGGATCATGTGTGAAGTCTTCCATAGTTGCTTAGCATTAAGAAGGTAACTAACCTAGACGCAATATATTGCATCAAGCTACGCCTTCATTAAGTCACTAAGAGAGATTTAATAGATCCTAAAAATTTCCTAAAACTAGGAAATACCAAATATTTATAGTCTTCTGAAAGACTTCTTTCATCTCTCTGTAAGTCTCAAAGACCCTTAGAGCTCAGTTACGGTCACTACTTCATTACAGTTAATCTCATCCTGAGCATGGAATAAATAAAACAGCATTTGTTTAAGGAAACTGGTAATACAATATTAATAACAGCAAATTCCCACCACAACTACAGTGCTCAGGGAAAGAGAAAGATGCAGTCTGAATGCAAAAAGTTGTTGTTTAAGTATGGGCAGGAAATAAAGTTAAGAACTAAAGTTATGATAGAGAGGAGTTCTTTAATACAAATACCTCTGTCAAATGTTTGCTTTTCTAAATCAATATTTAGACACTTGAGTGCATTTTGGACTCTGTTTTTCAAGAATGTTGAGTTCCCAGCATTTTTCAAGGTAAAATATAGGCAATTTTTATAGGAGATTTTTTTTCTCACCCAAGGTAAAACATTATGCAAAACATTTACAGTGATAAAGAGAGGTAGTCTTAGGAAAAGAGAAGACAGAAAGAAACTGACTTATGCTCCTCCAGTTCACTGAAGTGGATATCATTAGCATCAACATACACAGGAGAGAGTGTCATTGCTGAAGTCTGTTCTTTCTCTGGCGTACTTCAGACTCTTAACATTTCTTTAAGGAAACATTTCATTGATGAGTGGAGCATTGGTCTTTCATGAGCTAATCAGTGATCACATATTAATAAAAGCAGACCGTATGCAGATTAAGGACTAACAAAGATGAGTACTCAAGATGAACAAACATGATATGATACTTTAAAAGGTAAACATTATCAGCAGGGGAATTGCCTAACATATCAGCATTTTCCGACATAAGTTAAAAGACCCAGAAGGTGAAATCACTTTGTGCTTCTGGCTGGTCCTCCTAAACTCTGTGAATTCATGTCAGAAAACAGAGGATGCTTTTCGTGCACAAACTCCATTTAGGAACACTGCTGGGCATTATCTGCTGTAATGGTACTGGGTACTGCTGAGGAACCGAGGGGCTATACATGCCTTAGCTGCAGGCATATTTTAATCTTTTGGCTGCAGTCTCACCTCTTTTGCCGTCGTCTTGCGTTTCTGAGTGAGTGATATGGGACTGGCCATTAGTTACTAGTAGAAGATTGAAGACGTTCATCTGTCCATTTCTTGTCAGGCACATTCTGGCACGAGATGAAATATGTTACTCAGTTGCCGTCAGGTGAGACTCAGACTTTCCAGGCAAAGGGCCCAAGCAAAGCTATTGTTAGAAGTGCTTTCATGCTAACAAAATAAGCTAGCCTGAGAAGGGTACAAGCAGTGACTCAGACAAGCTGGTCTTGCTCCATCTGGCCCTATGAGGGAATGTGCCTGGCATAGCAAAGGCTGACCATTTTATACTTTCAGGAAAGGGAAGAATGCTGTGTTCCTATGAAGAGACCCTGAAGAGTCTTATTCTGGAAAAAGAAGAAGCTTGGAAAGAAATCTGTTACAGTGCATGGTGTTGTATTCTGTATTGGTAATACTACAATTCAATGAAAAATCAACAAAAATTTTTAAGATAAATTTCTGTAGTCTGTGATACACTTGGTCTTTGTTAACTACTTAGTCTGTTGAAAATTTATTAAAAAAAAAACCCCTAACAGCCACCAAAATTCCAGAGTAAAACTGAGCTGCTTCTTTGTTGAATTTGCTAGACGAAAAGAAATTACTTGCCAAATAGTACGTGTGTGCAGATCATTTGTGCTGGACTGGCTTTGCTGGTTGCTGTGACTCTATTTGTAATAATACCTTCCTTAGAAAAATTGGTCTCCTGTCTGTTTCAGTGTTTATCATTTTCTTTTATTTTTCTTAACTTCTATTTGAAAATTGTTTGTAGGTTTTTAATTGCAAACCCTACCAGAGGGAGAGATCAGAGGAACACAGGATTTGCCAAATGTGATTAATTCCCTGCCTTAGGGAATGTCCAATACTTGATTTGTTAAAAGGAGGCTAAAAAGCCTCAAAACACATTCAGTCAGTTGTGTAGGAGATCCCAACAGACTGATGCCTGGAAGCCTAGCTCTAAGACCATGACCTTACTTGAGTATTATACTACAAATGTTATCACACCCTTGCACTCTCCTGTCATCTTTTCTCACCAGTCAAATCTACTCTTTTCTGTGTATATGAGAGTTAAGTGTGAAGCTCAGACTTCACCCTATCTTAGGACCTGATCCAAATGTCAGAGCCGAAGAGCAGAATTTCTCTTGAATTGAATGAAGATAGATGTGCTCTGCCTTCATTACTGAGCTGAGCAGAACTCCACTGAGGCATGGAGATCAGCTTGCTGGTGTGACTGTGCCCTCAATCAAGGTGAGACTGCACTCTTCCCTTCAGCTTCTCATTTAAATAATTATTTATATTCACACTATTTTATACACAATTACACAGCCCACAATGCACTATATTTCATACCAACCCCCCAAATCTCTTTGCTGCCCATTGTCAAATACCTCTACCATTGCTATTGCTACAGATGGATCTCTTGCTAATGTATTAAAGAGCTCTCTGATCTGTGACATGAATCAGTTTCTGATGTTATACCTCCATCTATAAAATAGACTTAATACTACCTGTATCAATGGCTTGTTGCACTTTTTAATTGCTTAGTATCCGAGAAACACATTAAGTTTCTGAGTGAAGAATACATGATAAACTTTGTTTTATGGTTTTGGGTGCTGTTTTATTCAGTGACATAACTGGCTCAGTCAAACTACTTTAGAAGCCAAACAGCTAGAGTGCAAATCTGGAAAATCTTTTTTCCTAATTTGTGCACTGTTTGTGTTGTGTGTAATAGCTCCTGTGGACTGGCAGAAAGAAATTCAGGCAGCAATAAATATTTCAAACAAAATTGAAATGAATTTAGAAATAATCACTCATAATTTAGAGTTCATCATCACAAAGTGTTATTTCATATGTTTTTGTCATTATGAAGAATATATCTCTTAATGCAGCTGAAACTGTGAAAAAGGGACAACAGTTTATGACTGCTATATACTTGATGAGATATTAAAAATTTGCAGCACAGCAGAAGATAAGCGGGGGGAGGTGCAGAAATGAGCATATAAATTTGAAAGTTGTGTTTCCCCTGGGCTTTTGCTGTCTAAGTAGGTATGAGTCTCAGACTTTCATCATTTATTTTGTTTTGGTTTTTTTTTTCTCTTTTATAGCTTGCTTTATGTGTCTGTCTGTGCTTAGTACATAATTAACTTGGACAATATTATGGAAGATACACATAATTGATTTTTGAACTTCTGTTCACATAGACCTCTGTGTAAGATGCATTGTGTACCTTTTCATGGATATCTTTCACCAATATTTTGTTCTCCAAATACCTAGTAGACCAGTATTCTTTCTGCTAAGTACATCTCCTTGGAAAAATCCTTCACGCTCTATTAAGATAACCCTTAATACAAGAATAAAGCCTCCAGATGTTAGCCCTACTCTTCTTTCCCTTTCCACTTTATCCCTTCTTTTTCCTATCTCTTCCCTACCAAAGGAAAAAATGAAATAACCCCTTCCAATTTTCCCCTTCATTTCTACCATTCTTGATGGTTTTCAATTCTGAATAGGCTGTGGATGTGTTTTAGTTGTCACAAGTTTTAAATATTTCAGTCAAACAGAACAAACCAAACTCTTCCTACCCAGCGGGAACTATGTATTTTGGCTAATCACATTGTCGTTCGGGTTCTTCCATTAATGTGTAGCTGCCAAGTACACTGTTTCTGTCACAGTTACTTTCAGAAATAATGTCAGGGAAGATTACTAGGTTTCTTCTACTTTAAAATTCTCCAGATTATATTTTTGGTGTATTTTGTAACTTTAGAGTTGAAATATATGTTTCAAATTAATTGATTATTCTTCCTCATTAGTTGTTTATCAGCGAGTCTTTAGAAAGACTGTGAAATGACACAAACTGTTGTTTTATGAAGACTTCCTGTAGAAACTGAATGAAAGTCTTCAGAAGTCCTTTTTTTTTAAACTACAGTGCATGTCTGAAGAGCATGTTATAATTCTTGCATTTTCTGCAGAGTTAATCTCCGGACAGTCTTGGGAGAGTGTCTGATTTAGACTTTTGAGCTGGAAGCGACCTCTCCACAACGTCCTTTCAGGGTAGTTGTAGGGAGTGATGAGATCTCCTCTCAACCTCCTCTTCTTCAAACTAAAGCTCTTTTAGCCTTTCCTCATAATATTTATTTTTCTCCAGGCCCTTCACCAGCTTAGTTGCCCTCCTGTACTCCAATACCTCCACATCTCTCTTGTATTAAGGTGCCCAAAACTGGACACAATACTCAAGATGTGGACTCACCAGTTTCGAATATAGGGTGACAATCACCCCCCTACTCCTGCTGGATGCACTATTTCTAATACAAACCAGGTTGCCATTGGCCTTCTTGGCCACCTGGGCACACTGCTGGCTCATACTCATTTTCCTGTCAGTTAGAACCCTCAGGTCCCTCTCTGCCACACAGCAATCCAGCTACACCTCCCTAAGCCTGCAGCGTTGCATGGGGTTTTTGTGGCCCAAGTACAGGACCTGGCACTTGGCCTTATTGAAGCTCATGGCATTAACATTGGCCCATTGCTCCAATCTATCCAAGTCTCTCTGAAGACCCTCCCTAGGAGGAAGCACTGTGTCTGTATGTTCTATCAACGACAGTGACTAGAGGTAGTAGTTTCCATGAGTAGCCCCTACAAAAGATGCTTATAGGTGAAACCTTAAGGCAACCTGCTTCAACAGTGCTTCACCTGATACAGGAAAACCTGTCTAATTTTACAAGGAAAGAATGAGAGACCTGTGACCATGTAGCCTGGAGAAAACTGAGAGCTAGGATTTTAAAATATCTAAAGGGCCAGGGTCAGGAGGATGGGGCTAGAATCTTCTCAGCGGCACCCAGCAACAGGACAAGGGGCAATAGGCACAAAATAGAGCACAGGAAGTTCCACCTGAACATGAGTGAAAACTTCTTTACTTTTACAGTGACAGAGCACTGGGACAGGCTGCCCAGAAACACTGTGCAGACTCTTTCTCTGTGCAAGCTTACCTGGGTGGACCTGCTTTAACGGGGTGGTTGGACCAGACTATCTCAAAGGGTCCTTTCCAACACCTACCATTCTGAGATAAGACAGTTGTTTGAAAGCTAAGAAGATCTGTTTATGCCAAATCATTATGTTTTGTGTCCTGCTTTTTGGATTTTAATTTCTGAATGAGTGTGAAAACTCACCCTTGAAAAATGTCTACCACAAAATGCACGAACCCCTCATAACCATTGTCATCCTCCTGTTTAATATGTGCACCAGAGGATGCTGTGCTGTGGGTCTGAACAGAGCTATTAGCCACTCCAAACTACATTTAGATTGCCAATGAATTTAAAAAAAATAAGACAAAATGTCCTAGTGTAGATTTCTGCCTGCCTTTAAAAGGGAAAACATCACAGCTCTGTAGTGCTGCTGAGCAAAGGGGGGGGAGGTTAAGTTAAAAAAAAAAGTGAATTATGTTATGTGTTGTTTTTACCAACTGTGTAAATAAAGGTTTAGTGAGTCACTGTGGAAAACACAAAATCTTTCTTTATTTTAAAAGCTGCAGTTTGAGAGTTTTGTATGAAAACGCTTCCCTTAGGTTTGTAAGTTACCCACTGCCCATCTGCTCTTCCTCTTTCAAAAAATAGCTTTTTAAAAATGTGCAGATTTGGCCAACAGTGTCTGCAGAGATAGAGAAGTCTAATTTAAGGTATCAGTACTTTAGCTGATGGTCTCCCTTCAGTGCACACGAGAGGTAGGAAGTTTTCTGCTCCAGGCTTGGTGTTGTCTTCAGGTTCCCCACAGGAGTTTCTAGAAGAGTAGGTGGTGTGGGAGCTTGAACCCTAATTAGGCAGGGTACACATTTTCCAAATTTCAGAGAGACAAAAGAAAGATGGGTCTCCCCGGGATCAGGCCCAGAATCCACTGATGCCAGTGGGAAAATCCCTGGCGCCGATGCAGCTGGCCGTACGGTGGAACAGCGGGACCCTCTGCTCCATGTCCTCAGATTAGCTCATCTCTGAAGCAGGTGCCTGGCTCACAGTTACCATGGCTCAAGAGCAGTGCCAGTCCCCCAGCACGCACGGTGTGACACACAGCTCATTAGTTCATGAGTATAATAAGCTTTTTTTTTTTTAATACAGTCTCACTGTGCGAAAGAGGCTTCAGGTCACGGTTTTGAATTAAATTCAGAGTAACTGCACTGAAGACAATTCATTTTTTCCTGGTGGAAAACGAAGTAGCAGCGATAATCAGACCCTTCAGTTCAATTGCTGAGAGGAAGGGTGGCTTGCAGGACATCAGCTCTGGGGGAGCTGGAGTTTCTGTGAGCAGGCACAAGCAGTTTGCGCTTTCGGGATAGCCTGTAAGGAAGGGATGCAAAGGCAAGAACACTTCGACTCCCAACTTACACTTCTGTCTGTGACTCTCGTTATTAATGAACTCATTCACTTTCATAAAAACAACTACACAAGTGCTTCTAACCATATCTATAAAACTATTTAATGCTCTTCTCGAAACAAGGCATCTTACAGCCATAGTAATTGCAGTTTTACTAGACCTTTAAATGAGAAGCAGCTACTTATTAAGTTTTGATATGGTGAGCTGATTAGACAAGTTAAACATAAAGGCACAATTTATGCACACTGCATAACCACACGTGGACGGAGAGCGGTTCTCACACCGGCATTTGGCACTCGCTGCGATAGGAAATCCTGTTACATACACAGCTTTATGCCGCTTACAGGTTACAAGTAGTAAGGGGAAAAATGCTGGATTTCACAGGAAAATAATATTCATAAATCTCCAGCAGTGAATTACAGTATAACTCAGAGCTGTCTTTGTTTTGCTGCTGCTATGAATTCAATGCTGTTGCCAGTGCAGAAACAATAAACACAAAGACCAAAGTGGAAACCACTCCCCTTGCATTTGGCAAGTGCTTATATTCAATTTACAGCTGGACTCTGAAAATGGCTTCTGAAGCACTACTAATAATCACAGAATCACAGAACGTTAGGGATTGGAAGGGACCTTGAAAGATCATCTAGTCCAATCCCCCTGCCACAGTAGAACCATCTAGATCAAGTTGCACAGGAACATACCCAGGCAGGTTTGAAATATCTCCAGAGAAGGAGACTCCACGAGCCCCCTGGACAGCCTGTTCCAGTGCTCTGTCACCCTCACTGGGAAGAAACTCCTTCTCATATTGATGTAGAACCTCCTGTGTCGCAGCTTACACCCATTGCCCCTTGCCCTATCATTAGATGACAATGAGAAGAGCCTGGCTCCATCCTCCTGACACCACCCTTCACACATTTATAAATATTAATGAGGTCACCCCTCAGTCTCCTCCAAGCTAAAAAGACCCAGCTCCCTCAGCCTTTCCTCATCAGGGAGGTGCTCCACTTCCTTCATCACCCTGGACTCACTCCAGCATCTCCACATCCCTCTTGAACTGCCCCAACACTGTCTCTGGGAGGGCAATGGGTTGCTGCCCCACCCCCGCCACCTGCGGGAGGTCTACGGGGCCATGGCCAGCCACCATGTTCCCTCTGTGCCACTTCTGGGTTGGGGAGGTGCAAAGACGGTGCCCTGGTGTGCTGGGGCAAAGCCCCCAGCCAAAAGAGGCAGGGCTGGATTGTCAGCCTTCTTTTACAGTGTCACCTAGTCCACCTCCCAGGACAGGTTACTGGGATGGTCCTCTCAAAGCAAAATGCAGCCTTTTTCTTCATGACAGCACAAATCTATACATTTGAAAACTTGGGTAATTTTCAGACTGCAACACTTAACTGTGGTTAAACACTTGAACTTGCGGTGTTCAATCTCCTTCGTATTTTCTAGCAGAGATTCTGGAACTGTACAGTGAGTCTAAGTGGTCTGAGAACAGGTTTGCATTCTTCCCATAGCTTTTTAAGGTTCTTTGGAAATAATTTGCAAAAACCAGATGTCCATGGATTTAGGTGGGAAGAATTTTGGTTTTAAGAGATCAGCTTATTTCTAGAAGGAGCGAGTGAGCTGCCAGAAGCTCTTGTGGACAACACTTTAATTACCCTTACGTTTTGATTTATTATTATTTTGAATTAATAACTATTATTTTGAATTTATTATTATTATTTTTAATAAAATACCGGCATGAGAAACATCCTTTTGAACAGAAAGCAGGAGCTACTATCTTGAAATAACAAAAGATTTCCACAAACCGTAAAGTTCTATTGTGCACTGGAGAAATGGTCATGTTTTCTTTAAATATGATATGCTGAGTATCGCCTGGTGTTTTGGTACTTATAGCCCTTCTCAGAAGAGTAGAATGTAATAGCAAAATGAGACCAGAGTGGTGCTTTGAAGGCGAGCATGTATATGTCATTATGTCCTAGACCTAACGTGGTTGCAATTTTGTTGTTTCCCATGTCCTAGTTCATATCTGAACACAGAAATGTGTAGAAACTCCAAAGACAATCAAACGGAATATGAAGTAAATAAGATAACCTGCTATGAATATGATAAATGTATTTCTTTCAATCATGGCATTTAGTCATGGCTTTTGGTAGTCGGCTCAATAAGCTCCCTAATTACCACGAGCTGAAGCCCAGGTGGATCAGGAACTGATCAGGATCTTCCATCTTCTTCCATGTGCATGCAGTTCTGTGCTATTCAGACATGCAGAGGGTGTTCCTGAGAAGATGCTCCACAAATGTCCAGCAGAAACTAAAGATACTCACATGGAACTGGGAACTCTGAGGCATTAAAATTCGCATTTGCTTCTACTTTGTTTGTCTGAGTGGTTAGAGTACATGCCACTCCTGCAGGGATGCAGGCTGGAAATAACCCTTCCACCTACTACTGTGGTGACTATTTGACCTGATCCTGCCCCTGAAGTCTACTTAGAAGTCTCATGGGCTCAGCATCTGGATCCTAAGATACTTTTTTCCCAAGGAAAGTCCTGCTTTCTGATTGATTTTCAGGTTCATTTACAGGTGTAAATACTGATCTGTAAACACCAGCACGATTTATCATTTATATGCTTGCAATTCCCTTTTTTTGTCTTTTCCTTCATTTAGGTTTGTAGCAGAGATTGTCAGGTGCACTAAGGCCATGCCTCTAACAGAGCATTAAGATAATGATTCTTAAGGGGTTTGTTTCTTCTGAAGGTTCACTGGCAATACCCAGAGCACCTAGAGCCTGTCTCTTCACCCAAATGCTTTCACTGCGTGATGAAAAGTTAAGTGAGGGAAATGTACTGGGATTGATCTCCGTATACAAATCATGTCTATTGTACTAAAAACAGTCTGTTCAGTCAGAAGTTGTCACATCAACCTATTTTTGTGAAGAAGTATGTCTGCCAGTACCCTGTATAGGTCCTTCTTCCTACAATTTGGACTTCAGTACGTATGTTCACAGTATTGTCAGTGGTTCTCGTGCAAAAGGAGTCCCACTGTGGTGGTGAACACCATCAGACAATTATCAAGTCATGCTGAGAATGCATCAGTTTTCGGTATAAATAGTAGATACAGTCACCAGTTTTTCAAGGGAGGTTTGGTTGGGAGAGGTTGCCTCAGCAGCAGCACGAAGTAAGATGATGGCAAAGCATCACTTAGGAACATTGCCAGTGAACACACATTCTGACTGTGGCTGCAGTGGTCTAAAGTTTCTCTCGTGCCAGTGGGTTGGCCTTATGAAATAATCATAGTACTAAGAGAAGAAATAGAGGAAGGCAGTTTTCAATACTAATAGAGGCTGAAACATAAAACAACAGTGAAATAATGATACACTGCATTGTCTATGACTGGACAGAGAGCTTTCTTCCATCGCTCAAGGCAGAGCTTAAATACAGGAACAGTCAGTTCCCAACTTCTTTAAAGATTACTCAACAGACTGGGATAATCTGATTATTAAAAAGACCTAACCAGACCTCTCACATCGCCTAAGGGAACACCAGAGCTTCTAGATTCCCTAGTGATGCCGGACTGTCCCGTTGGATTTCCTAGTGAGGTCCATTAGCAGCCAGCTAAGCTTCCTTAGGTACTCATTTGTTATCCTACCCCAGCAAATAACCATTTCGAACAAGCTCAGTTTCAAAATTGCCCTCCTGGCTTGCTTGAAGTCCATGCTCTGCTACTGAGCTGGCTGGCTTTATAACCTTTAGCCATCCACCCTTTCCAACATTAGAATTCACTCTGCAGAAGCATGGTGACAGCGGGTACTCTGGGTCCACGCACACCTGTGTGTAAAATTTGGATGCAGCTTAGAGCTAGTAACAAACTGTGGGTAGGAGAAATATTTTTCTGATAGAAGCCAAGCATGATAAAAGGAGTGCACGCTGTCGTGCCTGAAAGTATGGTATTAATAATTAAGCCATGCAATCATTACCTCAGGATATTATTTCTTAAATATCTCTTGCAAAGGCAATACGATTACATATGAATTATATCAATTTTCTACCAACAAAAAAAAACCCCCACAGAAATAGGAATTGAATTACACTGTCCAATTTGCTCTAAAGTTCACTGTACGTGAAGAAATTAATCAAAGCTACCACCACCCATTTTTATGGGGACATAAAATGATGTGAACTTCCATTTTTAATAAAGATGCATAGTCCTTTTATGAAGACTGACTAATAACACTGTAATGAACTGAAAAGCTAGTGATACATTAAGAATGAAAATTTTGAGGGATGTGTTTACTGTCTCCTGTCTCAAGCCGGGCAATATTTCCTTTTGAATCTGCCTCCAGATAGAGGAAGAATCAAAAAAATGCAAACAATGAAGTTGATGTAAACTCTGTGTAAATTCGTCTGACTACATTTATAAATGACCAGCAACATTCCTTTTATCTAGCTATTTCCACTTCTGTGTTCTCCAGCAGTTTGAGACTCCTTGCAGATGTCTCTCTGATGTCACCAGTGCCCATGAGTGGATATTTCCATCCTGATTCAAAGGACTACACAGCAGCTAAGGAATTTTCTTCATCTCCGAATTCAGGAGGATTTTGAGCAGCAGCGTGCTCTGTGCAGGGTGAAGGTTTTTAATCAGAAAGGCTGTCCCTGCTTCCCCGAAGGATGATAATTGATTGAAGTCATTGGATGCTGAACGAGTAATCAGATAGTAAGCTGATTTATTTTAACACAGCTTTTGCTTTTGCATTTTTATTGTTTGGGGATTTTTTAAGGAATGATGCAACTGGCTGGGCTATTTGCTTAAACAGTGTTTAAGCATCAAGTGGGAGGCAATGTGGCAGTATTTCAATCACAGCAGAAAGTTTTCGGAGGGATGTTCATCTGACCTGGAAATCAGTGCTGCTTTCCTTTCTTTTGGACAACTGAATTGAAAAACGGAATTGAATTGAAACAGAGACAAAATCTGGGGTGAGGCAAATTTTTGTGGGGTTTTTTATGTTCTTCTGAAGCCAGTTAACTTTGCTTACCAGGTGTTTTCTCATTTCTCACAAATGGCTCTGTCTAAACTGAAAGCTATCACAAGTTTGCTTAGTTGCTAGAAATCATCTGGAAGAAATCTTCAAGGCCTTTTATCATGGGTGGTCCTTTGCTTTGGCTCTTCCTAACCTTTGTTCTAGTTAATCTTCAAAAAAATCCCTCCCACAACTAAGGACAGAGTTTCATAACAGCAAGTGGTAAAGGGCTAATGAATAATAGAATTGTTGGTAGTAGACAAAGGTGGATTCCTTGATTATACTTACTAAATTAACTCAATCATTAGCATTTGATGCAATGCTCAGAGGCATCATATGGTGAGTCAGAGAATTGACTTGTTTACTTGTCTTTCCCAGCTCTGTGAATCTAAACATCAATCAAATGGTAGAAAATTATTTAGCTGGAGCGGTGATTACTCACTTTATCCCCTCTTTTGGACCTACTTCTGCAGAGGCAGAATATTTCAGGATTATCATCTTCTCCTTTCTTGTTCCTATCTCCAACTGTCTCATTCTAAAAATGTTATTTCTGTGGATCCTAAGAGGGACCACATGCCTCATCTTAAGACCACTAAGCTACAGAGATGGCAACAAGAGAGAAATACAATATTCCAGCTGGATAATCACCAAGCAGTCTGATTCACTTAGTCTAATGTTCCCAGTCAGATCCTGGCAATGAAATAATCATGTAGGAGGCTGCAAACAGATTAGTTTTAATTAAAATAATAAAAAGGTCCAAGCCATGGACTCAGATTTGAATTTTTTTCATGAGGAAGAATATCTGATCAAATGTTATTCTGTACGTGTCCCTCAGGTTTCTAATCTGATTTGAATTCAAAGCCACATCGACCTGTTTTGTTGCTTCTAAAAAACTTCTCTCTACATTATCACCATCTTTTCAGTCCGGGCCCAGAGTTTATTTTCAAAACTTCTCCACTCTGGATTTCTTCTAGAGCTTAAAAATATTGTCCCAGTCTATATCCAGGGCAGTATCCATCTCGGTCTTCGTTGCTAAGTTACACTCATTATTGCTTTTGTATTTTTTTAAAGGTTTGGACTTAGGTCAAGGTTCCCCCCTGTTAAGACCTGGACATTTTGGGTTGTCATAACCACAGAATGTTCCTTTTTCCCATTAGGGAGCAATAGACCTTCTAAATAATCTTGGCAGAATTTGGGGTCCACAATAAGAAGACAGTTAATTACGGCCATCATAATTACCATTTTGAGGCCTCCTGTATCAGGATTAAGGCTCTGTAGGTGCTGAACAGCATTGCTGTACAGAACCTCGGTGGCAGCTGGCACCAGCTGGAATCCCATTTCCTGCTCACCAGAGCTTCAAAATATGTCATTACATGTTCAGAAAAGAGGGAGAAATGTTGCTTGTCTTCTAATTTCTCTTAAAATCTTCTGCATTTGTCTACAATGCACCATTGACAAAACTACCACCGATTTAAATAAAAAACAAGCAAACAGGATTAAGCAGACTACAGTCATGCCTACATGTGCACAGAAACACTTATCAGATTGGCCCGTGTATTAAAAGGCCTTTTTTCTTTCTGCTGAGCTGGGAGTGAAGTGTTTTTAAAGGCTTGTGTTGTAAACAGAAAATCCATTATTTAAATTAATGATTTATTCCTTTAAAGCCAGTGTGGAATCTATCACTGGCGTGATAAGATGCACATTGTCTTCTATCTGCATACAGCCATGTAACTGTGCAATATCTGGCAGTGAATATGGAAAAAAAAATCAATTTTGCCTGGTTTCAAGCATATCTCCTGAGCCTGAGATATGTCTCACTTGTTTTTCAAATACCGCTACAAGTAATTTAAGCTCTGTGTTCAGAGAAACAGCTTGTCTCTGTTTGGGTGCACGCATCTGTGTTACCTGATTGGCACTAACTTTTACCTATTTTAAACAGAAGAAGGGCGCTTCTCCTCCAGCAATTTTTTTTCCAGAGGAAACGATCATTAAGAGGCTGCCTATTCCAAAGCCTGAGGAAGGCATTGTACAGTCCCAAACTTTGAAGCTTTGATCACACACTAAGGCCGTGATCTTTGAAGGGATTCAGGGCTTCCCCTGAAGATTTGGGAAGACCTGAAAGTTTGAATATTAACACTGAAGCCCTCAGTTCTGTTCTGCATACTTGATGAATATTTTGCTTTTAGAGAATCTGCCAGAGGCCACCACCAGTTGCTAGCCCAGATCGATCTTGTATTTGATGGCGATGATATTCAAGTTACAAGATCACAGAACAACTCAGGCTAGAGGATGCTTTCAGAGATCATCTACACCAGCTACCTGTCCTGGCAGGGTCAGCTACAGGAGGCTACTCAGGGTCATGTCCACTTGGATTTTGAATATTTCTAGAGATGTAGATTCCACAGTCTCTCTTGGCAACTTGTGCCAGCGTTTGATCGCCCACACAGAATAAGCAGGTTTTTTTCTTGTATTTAGGTGGAATTTCCTGTATTTCAGTTTACTTCTTGTCCCATTACTGAGCACCACTGAGATGATCCTGGCTCTATCTGTTTAATCTCCACACTGGGTATTTATACACATTGATAAGATCCTCCTTGAGCCTCCTCTTCCCCAGGCTGAACAGTTCCAGCTCTCTCTGATGGGACTCACAGAATCACAGAACATTACGAATTGGAAGGGACCACGAAAGATCGTCCAGTCCAATCCCCCTGCCAGAGCTGGACTACCTAGACCAAGTTGCATAGGAACATATCCAGGTGAGTTTCTCATGCCAGATGCTCTCAGACATTAATCACCTTAAGTGACCCTTCACTACCCTCAATCCTGTGTGCCCACGTCTCTTGTACTGGAGAGCCTGGGAGTGCGCGTAGTACTTCAGATGATGTCTTCTCACTGGCGCTCTGTAGAGGGGAAGGATCACCCCTGCTGGTGACATTCCTCTTGATGCATCCCAGGATGCTATTGGCTGCCTTTGCTAAAAGAGGGCATTTCTGGCTCATAGTCAACTTGCTCATTAGGGCACCTTGGTCCTTTTCTGGGTGGTTGGCCCCAGGGAGCACCTGTGCACGGAGTTCCTCCCCCAGTGCAGGACTTTGCTTTTCCCTTTGGTGAAATCCATGGAGTTCCTGTTGGCCCATGTCTCCAGCCTGTCAAGGTCCCAAGCAGTTCTCTTAGTTATATGTCACCTGTGAATTTGCTGAGGGTGTGCTCTGCCTCATCGTCCAGGTCATTAATGAAGAAATTAAACAATGTTGGTCCTAACATTGGCCTGGGGAGTGACTAGTGACACGGCTTTAAGACAAATTTCAAGCTGCTGATCACAGTCCTTTCAGGCCCAGCACTTCAGCCAGTTTCAATTCACCTCACTGTCTCATAGATTTAGCCCATACTTTACTGGGTTGTCCATGAAGATGTTAAAAAGAGGCAGTGTCACAAGCCTTGCTAGAGACAGGTCACATCCACTGCTCTCCCTCACCCACCAAGCCTGTCATCTCATTATGGAAGGCTATCAGACCAGTTAGACATAACTTCCCTTTGATAAATCTGTGCTGACTGCTCCTGATCACCTTTCAAGTGACTGGAAATCTCTAGGATTAGCTGTTCCATCACTTTCCCAGGGACTGAGGTGAGGCTGGCCTGCCTGTAGCTGCCTGGATCCTTCTTGAAGACAGGAGAAACATCTGCTGTTTTCCAGTGATCAGGAACCTCCCCAATCACCAAGACCTTCCAGAGAAAATAAATGCAGCCTTGCGAAGACATGAGGCAATGCTTTGGTGCATCCCATCAGGGCCCATCGACTTGGGTCAGTCCAGTATGTTTAAATATTCACAAAACTACACTGAAAAAAAGCTTCTTCGCCTGGTAAACACCAACAAGAAGAAGACATTGAGTACCTTGGCCTTTCCCATATCCTTTGTCACCAGGGCTCCATCCTATTCAGCAGAAGGTCTCCATTTCCCCCAGCAACCAGTATGCCTATGGCACAGCAGAGCATGGCACCGTGTGCTGTGGCACAGAACTACTTCCAGTTACCTGCAGCCACCATGTACTGAAAATAAAGAAGATGCAACAGAAGCCAGGGCTGGGCTCCGCGTTACCTTTCTGCATAATGGGATTTCAGGCGGTGTGTGCAAAACTGCACCAAGAGCTGCAGAGGGTGACTCTCAAAGTCCAGCTGTGAATTTAATTTTAAGTCTCATGAGCTCTAGCTCAATGAAACTATTTGCCCCTCTCTAACAAATGCTTTACCTTTCCCATTTTCTGCCCTGTTGCTTGTCCTGAGCTCAGCTTGCTCCAGTGGGTGTACCCTCAGCCAGTCAGTCATTCCCTCAGGCAGGGTGAGCTTCTGCTGCTCTGGTTTTGGCAAAATCTGCAGCACAGATTTCTAAACGTCTCGTATTTATTTTACTGCATTTTTTTGTGTCTGTGTGTGAAACCTTATGTTTAGTGGGTAAACAGTGGATAAACATTTTTCACAGAGACTTTTTATTTTTTAATAAACAGAGTAATTTTCTCAAATAGCTCCTTTCTTACTCTGCTTCGTAATATCATGTGGAAATAGATGGTCTGTTTTAACATCGGGGAACTGGAGGGATAAGAATAGAGACAGCAGTGTGGAAGCAATGGGTCCCTCTTCTGCCCATATGGTTCAGGTTTGCATTTTGGCTGGCACGATAATGTGATTGCTGGCAGATCGAATGTTTAGTCTCCAGAGCAAATAGCAGCCAATGAGTTGGGGTGTAATGTACATGTGGAGATGTTCATAATATTCCACACAGGCTGAACCTACAGCAGGAGCAAATTCAGCTGCAGTGAAAACAGAGATGCTGCATGAATCCTTCTGTCAGCACAGCAATGGCATTTCCAGGCTTTTGCATTTGGGAAGGGGAGGAATGTGCCCCTGGGGATGGAGAAGCCACCACTCTTGGATTCTCTGGTGGCAGGAATTTCTGACTTACCGCAAAGAAGGTGATGTATTCTGATGAGCCTGAAAGTTACATTTCATCACTGCTTTATCACCCGATGAATCATTACGGCAGATGAATGTTAATTGTAGCTAAACAAATGGGCATGTCCTCCCTACCCCCAGACAGCTGCCACCGCTGTAAGACATTAGGCAGAGGGCGCAAAGTGCTTCTGGATGGAAGGGAAGTGCTGCCCATGCCTCTGGAGCTGTGGGTCTGCTGCGTAATGAAATGCCAGGTGTGGAATAGTGTTTGGGTTGGAGCAGTTTCCATTTGCTCTGTGGTTTGCACCACTCTGGGGACCCGCACAGTGCGGTTTCCTAAAGTGGTTGTTTGCTCCCAGGCAGGAAGCTCTGCATGGGAACAGAGTTGGCTTAGTTGAACACCATTGCCTTGGGGTTTCTGGGGCTGAGAGGGTACCTGGCATTGCGGGGCTGGACAAGGTGCTACTGGGATGGCATGAGATAGAAAATAGAATTTCCTTGGGGACCAGCAACCCTTGGCTTAAGGAATCTTTGTCCAAGGAAAATAAACAGATTGAGTGGACTAGGTTGTTTTCTCCCAACAGTTGCCCCTCTTGACTGGCTTAGTGACAAGTCTTCTGGAGCTGAAATACCAAGGCCTGTGTTGTCTGACACTTAATGACTTGAATTCTCCTGCTGCTGTTACAAGAACTGAAGCAAACTGTGTTGGGGTACCCCTTTTCTTCTAGTCCATGTTTCTCCTCAACAGGATGCACCTAGTAGGTGGTAACTCACAAAAACGACATTTCCAAGCCCTTCTTGACGCTTCACTGTAAAGCAGGCTTTTTCTGGGAATACAGTTGAATGACAAGAGACAGAGGTAATCAGACAGCCTGGTGGGGAGCTCACATCTCACTCCTGTTTTTTTCTGCAGGACATTTTAATATTGGGATGGTGCATGGCTGGAACAGAAAGGATATGAGTCAGGAGAGGAAAGGAAGCACTAAGAGCTAGGGGCAGTTGTGGGTCAGATTTAGTCACTTGAAAGTAAAATCCATGCATTTTGGTGTGTGAGAGAGGACATCTGTAGCTGGTCTTTAAAATGGGCAAAATACAGGAAATCTAAGCCTTTGTTTTGTAGGGTTGAAAGAACAAACAGAGAGCCCCGCTCCTTAGAGAGGTGCTTCAGCATCAATGAAATGCAGATGGCAGTGAGCACACAGCACGCTGTATGTTATTCTCGGTCCGTGGGCCCGTCTCAATAGGATTCCCCACCTGGAATGATTTCCCGGAGAACCCGGTTCTGCCGCCAGGAGCCGTTTGCTGCCTCAAAGTCTTCATTCCCCCCAAGCTGGCTCGTCTGGCGGGTACCTCCTCAGCTCAGCCGCTGACGGCAAACGAGGAGGGGAGCGAGGAGATCCTCACAGACAGTTCAAACACAGACTAAGAGGCATGTGTTGAAATGTCGTCAAAGTATCAGGAATTCATTTTATTGAAGAATACATATAATAAAGATAGAACAAAGGGACTGAAATGGTGAACAGATGGGCGGGTGTTCTTCAGTGGCTCAGGAGCTGTGTGAACATGCTGGTTTATGCCCTCCCCCTCTTTCTGCCTTTTTTTTTTCTTCTTGGTTTGGGTTGGTTTAGTTTTGATGCATCGGGGTAGGATGTGAGATGATATGACAGTATATGTCAGAAACTTGGGGGAAAATAAAACCCCCTTTTTTTAACATCAAACCACTGCTATCAATAGGAACAGCAACTGTTCAAAATTTGTTTCAGAGCTGCCAAGAAGTGAACATTCACTGGAGAGAGAGAAAGAGAGAGAGAGAAGGGAAAAAATATTTTTCCCTGCTGTTTGCAAGGTGGACACAAATGCAAGCGGTAGGAGGCTGACAACTTGACACATGTCTAATAAATCTAAAGCGTGGAAAAAAGTCAACAATTCACTGTACAAGAAAGCATTACTGGGATAAAAAAGTACAATCCAACAAACCCCCCACTTAAAAATATATTTATTTCCAAACTGGTGAGGAACATAGACATTAGAGCCTCAATTTCTCTTTTCCTCCCTTCCCAACATCCCTCTTTCTGGATTTCTTTCTTTTTTTTTTAAAATGAGCGGCACATTAGCTCCTGTGCCGAGGACGATGAGGTTTGCTGCATTATAAATGAACTAGGTGCAAAAGCTGAGTCCAGCGAACAGATGTTGGGAGCTCAGCGTGCCGGTGACAAAGGGCTAGAGTGCAAGAAGCTTCCATCGCACGTCTGTTCTTCAGCGCGGAGCAGGCGAGGTTTTAATTTGACAAGTTGGTTGAATGCAGGGAATTCACAGATCTCGGTGAAAGCCAAACAGATTTGGCCACCTACTGCATGGCCACATTCAGCTAAAAGGGTAGCAGTTGTGGAAACATCTCCTGCTCCAGCCGCCTGACACCACGCACACAACAGGGAGCCTGGAGGAGGGTTGTTTACCACAGACAGCAAATTCCTTTAAAAGGGAATTTGGTGCAGGGGGAAGAACTGGGTGAGAAAAAAAAAAAGTCCTGGTTCTGTTATCAAAATAATTAAGTATTTTTATTTCAGGTGGCTGGCTGGTCGGCTTTTTTTTTAAAGCTTTTCATCCTCCCTTTATTTTTTTTTAAATAGTTGATACGTTATGAAATGCAAGAAGGAAAATGAATGCCAAAACTAATGAAAATTCTCCTACAATCCTCATGTAAACAGAAACATCAGCATTAAAGTTATGAATCCTAATTTGTGCCACTGAGCTAAAATTTGTATCTTCCTGCATTAAAGGAATATAGACATAGAGCACTGCGCAGCATCTATGTGCAATACAGAAAACTGACATGGTCTCCCCAATTTATGGGGGAATTGACATAATTTTGAAAAAAAAAAAAAAGAAAAAAGAAAAACCACTTGTGAGCTGGATTTTGCATAATGGGATTAATTTGGTTGACTGTCACATCAACTGTGCTGCAGAATGCAAGTTAATCACAACATCGGTCTGATTCAAAAGAAGAACGAAAGAAAGAGAACGAAAAGGGGGAAAGAAAAAGAAAAGGTATTTCCTTCCTCTCTCAAATTAGTGTTTCATTTACTAATGCCCTTGTTTCTGTTGTAGCTGTGGTAGTTCTGGCAAACACATCGGTGTATGCATGCAATGGCCACCTCCGTGGTGCCAATCAAGAGAACCAAAGCAACTTTAAATATTTAGTCACACAGACCTCTCTTACTGTATTTTCTTCCACTTAGTACCCTCCCTGTGAAAGCCACTCTCAGCATCTGGCTCTCCACTGAACAAGCCCTACTACCCATTCTCTGCTAGCACCCTCACAGCCCCATCCCTCTGGCATCTCTGTGTAACCTCTGAGGGAAGCGAGCACCTGTCTGTCATTCCATGGCCAATTTTTGTCAGCCTTTACAGAGGTATGGGATGAAGGAATGAAATAAACCTTCTCACAGGCTCTCACGTTGTGTTCTTGGCAAAGGTACTGAAAACAGAGACGGCACATGTACATGACACATCACTTAAGCCCTCTGGTTTCTATGGTTGCAGTAGATTTTGCTTTCAAGGGGCATCCTAGGCAGGAGATAATGCTGCGCAGCGCTTTGGGCACGGTGCGGTTGAAGAATTAGCTCTGGGAATTGATCGTACCGTGATAGTGGTGACAGAGAACAAGGAATCGGGGCTGCCAGGATGTCAGAGCAACTTGCGCTTCCAGGGGACGGTGTCGTGTCAGTGGTTCTTGAAGGCCCTCGCACCACACAGCAGCCAGTGACTGCTCCTTCATCTCTGCCTCCCTCGCAATGAGCACTCTCATCCGCCCAGAGCAGAGCACTGACTAGGTTAAACAATTACACTACACTAATTGGCCTGTGTCGGTCCTGATGAGAAAGTAAACAAATGCTGCAGAGAAAAGCTGAGACAAATTGTATCTAATTAAATTGATGAAAAAGTGACAATATTTTTTTCCCCAGGATAAAAAAGAAAAAGGCAACTCGAAGCATGACAAATGGCTCATGCTTGCAGCCTGTACCCCACCTGCTAAACTTCACATCTTTGCTTTGATGTGGCTGTGCCAAGCAGGCGAGAATGGAGGTGTCCTGTAGTCTCTGTTTGTGCTGGAGCTGGTGGGCTGGCTCATGGGTCAGGTGTTGCTCGTTGTGCACAGGGAGGGGGCTCTTGCTGTCCTCTGTGACAAACGCCTTGGGGAAGCTAAAACCACAAGAAGTTGCTAATGCCATATACCCATGAGAGAAAAAAGCCACTCATCCATGCCCTGCTGTTAAAAACAGTCCTGGAAAACTTTTTCCATCATTTTGCTTTGGTGAGGTGGTGAATGCAAGGACACCTCCTTGATTCATCTAAATAATGATCAGTCTAAGCTTAATTATTTGGTAGGTTATTAATAAGTAATTGACCTTTATTTTGGGGGTCCTGAACACAAAACATGTGAAAATCAGAAAGCTGAGGCCATGCAAATCTCTTTCTTCTCAGTATAAGGACCCAGAGTGTGTTCTGAGTGCACGATATAGCCGGCCACAACAGCAGCTGCAGCAGCAGTAGCTAAGTACACAGTATATAGTCCAGCATTTGCATCCTAATCCTCTGTTTCGAGTTGCTGAGAGCTTTCCAAACGCTTATCAGGATAAAATGTTCCAGGCCTGGTGTCTGGCAAAATGAAAATTTTAAATACTTCAAGATAAAACTGATCCAGATAGTCTTGAGTGAGAGAAGAGTCCAAGAATCGAGGGAATAGATTTTTTTTCTTTTTTGTGTGATTTTTCTTTCCTAAGTAGTTCATCTGCTAAAATCTCTGGGGGATCAGGTCTGAAGCCTGGTGTGAAGCAGCCCTTGCTGAGACGGCCATTAGAGGCTAGAACACGTTACAGCTATTGACCAATATATTCCTCTGTGGTCCAAAAGGGTTATGAGTTCTTGGAAAACATCAGCAGCCTTATGCAGCTTATTTAGGAAAGCTGATCCTTCCATTCTCCTTACATGTACACCATTTCTTCTAGCAATATTGGGAGCAAGGGGATCCATGTTTTCCATGTTCATGACTAATTTAGCTGTACAGAGATCCCAACAGAAATTAGCAAGATAAACTAGATAACCTCCTCTAGCCTAATTTTCCTATTGTCTAGTCTAAATGGCCATCTGATTCATACAGCAAGTCCCATATAAACTTTACATCGCTTGGTAAATCTGTTTATCCAAGTCTACCATGGAGCCATAGCACATGATATTACAGAATGATCTCTTGTGGTTTTCCCTGTGCTCCTTCAGGTTGATGCATGCTGAGCAGCCCACATTGTGCAACACGTGTGAAGTGCTGTGTGTTGAAACTGCAGTAAATGGAAGGTGTGGTGTAACTGATACGTACTTATACTGAAGGTAGGAAAGAAGCTCTATGCCCTGTGATAGCTATGGATTACCATGTAGACTTGTCCATGTTGCCATACTTTGGCTGTAGTCTGCATGGCAGCTGGAGGAACTGGAGGAAGCATTGCATCTTTTCCATGCAGAAGGTGCTGTGGGACAGTACATTCTGTGGCTAAAAACCAGGTAACAGTGAAGATGATCTGGCTATTCTCACTGCAAACAAGAGAGAGCTAAAGTAGGATCACTGGCTCTGGTTCTAGAGTCCCTGTGGGATGCACTTGGAGCTACACTGCTATTGTGAGCAGCTAGTAGATCAAAGTGGAAATACATGCACAGCTTTAGCTGTGCAGTGGTGTGGTTTTGACACTAGTTCAGACAATGTGGGTGGTTGTTAATGCTCTTCATACTTCGGTTGATACTGAGCCTTCTCCAAGTGAAATCCTAAGAAAGTTGCACCAAATTTAGCAGTGGTCTTAACAATCAAGGTCGACTGAAAATGTACTGTAATAGTAACATACAAATCATAAGAGACAAAGCAGAAAAAAGCCTCCAAACAAGTAGTGGAGGATATGGTGCTAACATGCCCATTTTAAAGATGAGCAGTTGAGTCACAGAGAAATGAAGCCTAAATTCCCAAAGGCAGGCAGGGAACTGAGAAGCAAGCCCTGGCCCAAATTGGACAGAAAGTCAATAGCAGGGCTTAACTTTGATCTCCTGACTTGCAATCGTGTTATGATGCAACTATAAAATCAAGCCTTCCCCTAGGGCTTCTCAGATAAGGTGAGTTATTTCTGCCCCTCAGCAGATGCTTGTGTGGTTCACCTGGCCGGACATGGCAAAGCACCAGCATCTGAGCATCCCCTGGCCCATGAAATGGGTCAAGGACCATGATGGGGGAGAGCTGCATCTCAGACTCACTTTGTGGGAAGGTTGGGTGACTTCTGTGTGAATAACTGACTGACTTGTTGCTAGGGAACAGTTGGGAGGCATGCGTTTGATCTCCCATATGCTTACTACTAATAAATAAACAAATAACAATAATTACAACAAACCCCAAGCCTGTTGTATCTCCAGGATTAATTAATGATGAAATACAGCTCAAATTCTGCAAAAGAATGCAGCAAGGTGGGTTAGATTTCACATTTCCCTGCTGTACGAGGAAATGATGGTTGAAATTAACATTTCTTTTCCTTCTTAAAATTTACCTTTACTGGATCAGGTTAGTGGGAGGAATGAGGGAGTATTCTCTCCACACACAGAGGATGAGCAGGCAGACAGTAAATCTCCCCATGCCAGTTTTACTCACATTCAGTTTTTTCCTGCCTAGTATAGTTAAGTTTTTTAGATACTTTACTTGCATTTCTAATTCAGTTATTCTTCTGAAATTTATTCAAAGGATTTATGCTTATGAAATTATAATATAATGCTGCCTATATGCCAATGAGCTGCAGGCAAAGAAAATAATTTTCTTCAATTTACAGTTATGAGGCTGGAAGAAAATGATGCCTTCTTATCACCTCTTTTTCTTTGTATGCCTCAGTATTTTTTTAAGTCTTCAGAAGGCAGGAGCTGATGATGAATTCTTAAGCAGATCACACTGATAATTGTATTTCAGAACTGTCAACTCTGTGAAGACTGTCCACGGAGGTGTCTCAGTTCACTTGAGCTATTTGTGTCACTGCTTCTCCAGGAACTCAGCCCTCAATAAAACCCAAATCACTGGGGATATTGTTAAGGCTTCTGAAAGGATTATTAGATCGAAGGAAAATTTATGGATGACACTTTGTAACAATTAATCAAGAACTGTTGATGAAGTTAAGTTGGTTCTTTATTCTTGAACAGAAAAAAAAAATGCAGCCCCTGTACAAATTGTCAAATGACCTATTTTGTCACTCTGTTTGATTAATGGACTATTTGGAGTCCCCAAAAAGTCCTAGTACAAATAAAAAAGGATCATAAATATTGAATAAGCTCACAGCATGGTTAACCTTGACTATATTTTGGAACATTCTTGGGGAAAACTTTGCTATTCAGAAAATAAATTGCTAAGGGGATTAAAAAAAAAAAACCCCACAACAAATTGGAGATTTGGAGAATGTCACCTACCCAACCTTGTCATCCTGATTAGCCTGCCATGATAAATTAGCTTTAGTTAGCTTTGCAATCAGGTCAGAAGCTTCTGGCACACTACCACATTTTGCAAGTGGGGCTACACCTGGTTCATGAAAAGGGGCACAGGATGGCAAGGAAAATACTTCTGCTTTGTTGCTCTGTGTGTCACAAAATGCTGGGACTGCTAACAGGCTATTATCCTTTTGTACTGTAATTTATGGAAATGGAGCCCAAGGAGTGCTGAGAGCATGGGAGGCATCCTGCCATAAGGTTGCTTCTGAAAGGCTGGTGGAAAGATGTCCGGTGATCTGTGCATATGCAAATAGCAAGACCCGAGTTTCAGCTGCAGCCAACGCACACGCACGTTCACACGTATGCAGGACACACAATTTCCGTATTTTCCTCCTGCTCCTCTGTCTCTACATTTGCAATTTCGGTGCCCTCCCCACCTCAGACCTTCCCCCTCCCTATTGCTTGGTGCAGCTATTTAGTCCTGACAGGTCTGACCAGCCATTTTTGCTAACCTCTGATAGCATCTAGGTCAGAGTGATCCCAAACTGCCCTGCTTTTGTTCTCAGCAAACAAGAATACAATGCTAGTAGTTTACGCTGGACTTCCACACAGCACTTAAACTCCACGTGCTTCTCTGCAAGCATGAGGACAGTCCCTTCCTCTCCCTCGAACAGGGCACTTAAAGCCTGCTTGAAGTTAGGCATGTCCCAGGCGTGTTTGGGCTGAATCAGGCCCTCGCTCCAGAGGAATAATGCCGCTTTACATTTCGTTCAGTTGGCCCCTTCTGCCAGCATCTGTCATACGCCAGCTCACTCACCCATCTAAGCTGACATACATGCAATAACGTACTTCAAAGCAAAGATTATTCAGGCTCAGGAAGGGGGAGAGATTTTTGAAATCTGTGCAACCATTTCCATTAGGAATGTGAGAACCCCGTACGATAATAATTGCTCATTAGATTTGGTTGGTTCTTTGAAAGTAATGCAGGGATTCCAACAGGGTGATTGTTTTTCATTTCATCACATTATTTCTGGGCTATAAATGGTGCTTTTTGATCCATTTTCATCCCCACAGAATGGCACTACATGAGCAGAGAGGGCTGGGCTGGGGATGGGATCGGGTACGAAGGGTATCCGTGCAAAGAAAAGGATGCACTTGTTCTGATTGCTTTCTGCTGCATTTGGCCAGCAGTGGCCAAAGGAAAGTGCTTTTCCTAGACAGGTCTCCCTCAAGGAAATGGGGTCAGGGAAGGTGCAGAGATGGTTTGGTCCATTTTCACGCTGGTACTTCAGTTGGTCACGTAGGAAAGAATCAGGAAAAAAGAACTTTTAACCGTCTCTGAGTATTTCTTTGGGATGTTTGACCAAAAATCTTTCATAAAATACTTTCCTCATTAGTACTATGGCCTGTTGTGTATAAATCCAGCGAAAGTTACTAGGCCAAACTGGGCTGCAGTGAGGCAGGAGTTTTGGGGGGAAACTGGCAGAGAGCAGCCAGTGCTGCTTGACCCATGTCAAATCCCTGGGACAAACACCGACTGGAGACACCCATCTATCTTTTTCTCAGCAAGGTGCAAATTCCAAGGTATTGATCAGCAGGGATTATTAAGAATGGGACTTTCCATGGAGCCAGGTGTTATTACTGGTTAAATTCCAGTCCTGGTAATTGCACTCTTCCCCAAGGAATCCCTGTGTCTGATTCACCTGGGAAAGACACAGAGGTCCTTAATCCCTGGCCTGAGCCACCAAGGGCTGTCACAACATGCTGCAGAACTGGCTTTGGGGTGGGGCTCTGCCAAGGTGTCTTGCTGATGCATTTCATGTGGGATTTATGAACATTTATGAGGCCAGCGAGACTGAGCGAACCTGAACAGACTGTTTAGCTCAGTGGTTGTGACAGTCATGTGATAGAAGGAGACTTGCACTCTCTTTCCTGAGCCAGTTATGTATCTGGAGCACATCTAGGACCCAAAGCCTGCTTGTGAAGGTGAAGAGTATCTTCCGCATCAAGTGCAGGTGTTGAGTGGGTGGATCAAGGTCTGAATGCTCATGGACATGCCCAGATACAAAGCTTTAGGTGCTTTCAGGCAGCAGTAGCAAAATGGCAAATTGTGAATCAACGTCATGTCAACAAGACTCTCAGACTCTCGGAGCAGTGCCTCTGCTGTTTGTGCTACAGAGGTCCTAGAAAATAAGGTACTGCAGAAGAAAGCATTACAGCTAGTGAGAAAGGAACTGACTTTAGGGTGTGGTGACTATGATGGTCAGTCAGGACTAGAGTGCCTGAATTCTGCCTCCTACTCCATTTCAACAAAACTTCGACAAAGAATATTCCTATTCAAAAACAGTCCCCATGTTCTTGTGGTTAGGGCACTTCTAAAAAGCATTCATTTGGGAAGCCTTGGAAGAGCTGAATTTAATTCTCTTCCTTCACCTTATGTAGGTGCTCAGATCACCTTCTTCTCAGGGTTGGACTGTTTGATAATTCCTGGGTGAGATACCCAGGGAGATTGTGGATGCTCCATCCCTGGAAGTGTTCAAGGCTGTGTTGGATGGGTCTGTGGTCAGCCTCGTCTGGTGAGAGGTGTCCCTGCCCATGGCAGGGAGTTGGAACTAGATGATCTCTGATATCCCTTCCAGCCTAAACTATTCTATGATTCTGTGATACCCTGCATGCAAGTGCCAGCCCAGCATAAAGGTAAACCAGGAATAGAACACCTTTGCAGTACCTGATGTTAGGTGTGAGTCCTGAAAAAAAAGACACCTGGTGAACCTTGTTGCCTGAAGAACTTTACTGTTGCTGGAAGAGAGGCAGACAACTGGGAGTCCTTAGGTGTCTCCTTGGTACTCTGAGCAGAGATTTGGAGGTATGTGGATTGGTGGTTTGTCATTAACTATCAGAGCCTGTGTAGCTATTGCAAGGAGTTTTTCAACATGGGAAGTCATAGGAAGGTTGTTTTTTCCCCAGCTCTTCTGGATCACATCAAGACACTTCTCTGGAAGAAAGTTCCTAGAATCTTTTGTAAAGCTGACAAATGAATAAGATCCATCTCAGTCCACATTCTCTTCCTTTAACTCTCTCAAACATAGAGCAGACACTAAAATAAAATTCCTATAACTACAAATCAGGTAGGTCTTTGATCATACAACCATAGAATCATAAGAATCATTAGGGATTGGAAGGGAACCCAAAAGGTCATCTAGTCCAATCCCCCTGCCACAGCAGGATCACTTCACTGGAGAAGTTACAGAATCAGAATCACTCTGGGTTGG
>JAOXOE010058429.1:0-73271 GCA_028565055.1 Phoeniculus purpureus | reverse complement strand
GCCAGGCTGGATGAGGCTCTGGCCAGCCTGATCTAGGGTGGGGTGTCCCTGCCCATGGCAGGGGGATTGGACTAGATAATCTTTCGAGGTCCCTTCCAATCCCTAATGATTCTGTGATTCTGTGAGGCTGTTAAAGAAGTTCTGGTTAAAGACCAAAGCATGCAGCAGTGATTTCAAAGTAGCTGGGAGAGAAAAGGAAGAAGAGGATTTTTTAGATGGATATTTGGATGGAAAGCATCAGCTGTGTGGTTTCCCATCAGGACTTTTGTTGGTTAGCACATTCAGAATAGGCTGGCAACAGAAAAAGGTGAGATTGTGAATTCTGCAGGCACTACACAGCAAATGCAGAAGCCAAGATGAGAAATGTTGAGACTCACAAAGCAAAATGAAGCAGCAACACAGTGGCACCAGAGGGTGATACAAACAGATATCAAGGGGGAAATATTGCAAGGAATAACCAACCTCTTTTCTGCTGGGAATGGAACCACCTGGCACACTGAATATTCCAGTAAAAGTGCCCCTTCACCTCTGTGGTGTGCCAGGAAAAAAAAAAAGCAAAGAGCACTTGAAAATAAGGGAGGAAAATACTGCGAAGCGGAATTGGCTCCCTACTGTGGTCCTACTGCATGTTCAGGATGGGCTGGTAGACTTAGGAATAGCAGTTTGCTCCTCTGATCCCCATGGCATTTTCAAATAGGCTCTACTGTCTCCTATGGCATGTGTCCGTAAATAAACACAGCTGCACCCTTCAGCTACCACATGTACTGCTTCTCCTCAGCACCACCCTCCTGGCTTCTGTCTCTGTATTTTTCCTGCTTCTTATGGAAAACAAGTTGTTTCAAAAAGCTTGTTTCTGAAAGATATGTCTAGCAGAAACATGGCATTATGGTAGATTTGGGTAAATGATAAACACCACCCATATGCCTCTAAGATCAGACATTTAGCAGACATCCTAAGCTGTCATCTCTCCAGATGTTACCTCCCCTGACCTCTGAGATGTCATCACTTCTTTTCTTCTGATTCCTTTATCTGGTTCCAGTTACTGCTTTTATTTCCTGGTGGCATCATGAGTGTCCACATGGTTAAAGTCTACAGGGAATTCAAGACAGCAATAAGCATGAAATCAAGACCCTGGGCTTCATAGCCTTGCCATATGGATGCTGCTGCATGGGAGCACTTGCTACTATGTGTGGCCTTCCCTGCCTCAACCCACGCTTCCCTTGGGGCATCCTTTAACATAATGCCAAAAACCAAATCCCATACCTGGATGTTTGTGGGTATTTTGCCTTTCTGGAGAAGTCAGCTAATTCGCTGCCCTCCCTCCCTGCCTCACAGCAGACACCAGGACCAGCAATAATGTCTCAGCTGCCTGGTAGGTACTGGAAAGGCAGACAGACGTGGTACTGAGGGATGTGGTTTAACTGGCTGTGTTGCTTTAATGGTTGGACTTGATGATCTTAAAGATCTCTTCCAACCAAAACAATTCTGTTATTCTGTGATTCAGCTCAGCTAGTGGGCAGAAGAGCAGCCTGCCTGCACACTGCCTGTTCTGCCCCACCAGCCAGGATGGGAATGAGTTTATCAGAAGTTGAAGAAGCAAGGGTGACTGTATGAGCCAACTGCTGGGCTGAGACCTGTAGTCTGTGGCAGCTACAGCATAAGCACTTCTTGGCTTTCCTGGGGGAAGCAACTGAGGAGCTTTCACGTCCAGAATGCCTGCTTTCCAGGGCAAAATGCAAGCTTTGTGTCCATCTCTCTGCTCACTTCCTTGGCACTGTGGTTCTTTACCCTCAGCTCAGCCCCCTGCCTGCTACCAGCACCTCCTTGCCTGGATGACCACACTGGAAACGAGAGCAACTTCGCACAAGAACGGGGTGAAGACAGCCTGGCTCAGACTCTGCTCCCCTCTACCCTTGGGATGAGGAATCAGCTCTAATAACCTCTGCCCGAAGGCAGCAGGAAGCTTACTGGCAGCCAGAAGCCACAACAAAAGAAAGAGGGACTGGGGATTTTAATCAGTGACAGGTTGGAAGGTCCCTGCAGGATTACTTGGGGAAGAATGGGTAATCTCTTAATTCAGGCTAATCTCCCCATCCAGATTTATCACAGAATGAGCAAAGTGTTAACAGCCAGAGCCAGAGGAAGGGAGCAAGTGAGGGAGGGGACCAGTGGATCTAGGGCAGGAGAAGGGAAAGTAATTGTCAGGCTCAGGCTATGCTGCAACAAGGGAAGCTCTACACTCTTTCTGCTGATGTTTGAAGCCATGGCCCCACAACTACCCCTGAGTTTTTAGATACCTTTTGCTGCCAGGGTGTCTCCAGACTTGATCTTCCTCCACCTGCTTCATCTAGATGTCCCCTCATTCATTTTATATGTACTAAAAGTGCAGGTGCTCAATGAGCCACCAAAGCATGGAGCCCCTATACAAAAAGTACATGGAACTGTTGGAGTGAGTCCAGAGAAGGGCCACAAGGATAATCAGAGGGCTGGAGTACCTCTCCTGTGAGAACAGGCTGAGTGTATTTGTGCTGTTCAGCCTGGAGAAGAGAAGGCTTTGGGGGAGATCTTACAGCAGCCTTCCAGTACCTGAAGGACACCTACAGGAAAGCTGGGGAGGGACTTTTTACAATGGCATCAGTGATAGGACAAGGGGGAATGGCTTCAAGCTACAAGAGGGGAGTTACAGGTTGGATCTTAGGAAGGAATTAGTCACTATGAGGTCAGTGAGGCACTGGAGCAGGTTGCCCAAGGAGGTTGTGGCTGTTCCATCCCTGGAAGTGTTCAAGGCCAGGTTGGATGGGGCTCTGGGTAACCCGGTCTAGTGAGAGGTGTCCCTGCCTAGAGCAGGGGGGTTGGGACTAGACAATCTTACTTTGGTCCCTTTCAACATTTAATGATTCTTGATCTATGTATGTCTAGGATCTATCTTTTGTGATGTGTGTGTGCTCCAGGATGCCTCCCTTTGCATGCATGGCCTGCAGGGGTACTTGTACACCCCCAGCTGCAGGGGGATTTGAGGCCACGTATGTCGTGCAACATGTCAGAGGTGTGTGACATGTGCTGTGAACGTCTGAAATTGCAGGGCCCTGTGGAAACCTGCCCGGATCCGGTTGTTAGGGGAAACACAGCAGAGGGATGTCTGAGAGAGCAGCAGCCACTCACTGCAGGAAGCAGGTTGTCATGAGAGCTGCTTTGCATAATGTCACTGCCAAACAGGAGCACTTTGGTTTCTCCGAGTGATGATTTCCTGTGTAACTACCTGCACAGGCAGGTGACTACCAGCTCCAAGCTCTGGATGTCTGATGCACCTTGCTGATGCTTTTCTGAACACACTGCCTAGGCCTTGCTCTTAATTAAACTAGTGACTCCTTAAACTTGTACCTACAGGGAAGACATCCTACCTGGAGAAATCCCGTCTGACGTCAGCATCTCTAGACAGGGTGTGCCCACCTTTACAGTCCTGAGGTGGCCCCTTGCCACACTGGCCACGACTTGCACTGCATTAAATCCCACTGCCCAGCTTCCTGCTGGGACTGCAGACTGGAACAAAATGGAAGCAGCTGTCCTTCTCACCACCCTAATCAGATTGGAAGAGAGAGGGAGGTGAAAAAAAGTTAGTGCTTGCTCAGACGCATTTGACTACGTCTGAGACGATTACAGCTGAACCGCTCGAAGGGGAGTTGCTGTTCTCCATCGATTTATATAGCAAAACACCTTCTAAAGCCTGTCGGGAAGAGGCTCATAACCATGTCACACTACTGTGAGATGATTACCATATGATCTTAGGTAAATCTGCCTAAGACTTGGGGTTTTTTTTTAGTGGAAATGCCCTACTCAAATAAATGAAGTCATCTGCCGCCTGCTAAATACATGCTAAGCGACTGCTCGCCTATCAGTGGGAAAGGAACATCTCCCCCCAAAGTGCATGAATGCTTCTGTAACATCTGGGAGCTATTTACTGTGTCAAGACCCGTGAGCCAGGAAAACAGACGGAGGACAGCTCATATCTGCACTCTTACTATCTACGAGTATTTTATTTACTTGCTTGCAAACAAAGCCGTGGACTTGGCAAGCTTGAAGCTTTTTTTGTAATAGATTTGTCACGGTTCAGTAATCAAGAAAGTCACTACTGTTGCTTGTTTAAAGAAGTCTTCAAAGCAGTAGTTTCCAGATTTGGGATGGGGGGCTAATGCGGGACAAGAGCGCCACACGCTCGGCTTTTAAGCCAGTCACGCAAGCCGGATTTGGGGGTCATCGTTCCCCTCCCAAATGCAACTTCTGCTAGGGTGGAGCGCTGGATAAAGGGATGGATGACTTGGGGTGACTTCCTGCTTGGAAGTTGCGCAGCAGTGAGTTGTAGAATTTCATCTGCTACCTAAACAGATCTGTAGTATACACTTTGATGTGGTGGCTCCCTTCACTTAGGCTAGCAGAGAGGCTCAAGTGGAAGAGACTCAGATGTTCAGATTCAGAGAGCATGGATTCGCAAAAACCCACAGGAGAGCCCAGGCTCCCAGTGAAACAACATGCCCGGGTCTCTGCAGCCTGAACTCTGCCTTTTCCTGTCCTGAGCTGCAGGGACATATGTGAGCTGCATCATCTCCAAGCATGGTAGCAAGAGTACTTGTTGCCCAGCTGGCAGTGGGAGAAGTCCAGCCAGTCAAACGACAAAGCTCTGTGTGGGCTCCTAGTAAAACACTCGGTATGTGTTGCAGGCTTGCAGACACACTGGATCAGCGGGAGCCATCAAACATTTGGAAATTTTACTGTTGACATTTAATTCTGTTTTTATCCTCTCTTGTGCTTGCAGACTGGAAAATTTTTTGGTGCAGTGGATGGCTCAGTAATGACCCAGCTGCTAAACATGGGCATGTTCAGGCGGTAAGTGGTGGATCTCTTCTTCCCACTTCCACATCCTCTCACTTGTATTTCTTCAGCTGGTGTATGGGTCAGCGCATACCAGCCCCCTTTAACAGCAATTGAGTGGAGGAAAATGCACATGCTGGTGCATGTGACTCTCTCATTTTGTTGCAAGAGCTCCTTTGCTACCTGGCCCTTCCCCAGCCTCATTGTCAGCACATAGCCTGTTTCTCCTCATCTCCTGCTCTTCCAGTTGCTGCAAAGCACAGAGAGAGAGAGAGAAACTCACAATCTCCATGTGGCTAGAAAGCCGCTGCTCTTTTGCAGGGCAAGATGCAGCAGGAAAGACTACTTGACATTTTGGGCATAAAGTGCTTCAGTTCCTCCTGACACTGAAAAGCAGTGGTCTGAGAGCCGCCCAAGATGTGGCATGGCAGATGGCTGAGCACATTTTCCCTATCCTATAAATACTTCTGTTCATCTCACTCCACTCTCTCAGACCATGTCAATAGAGTTTCACTGGCTTGGAAACAAGAACTAGGGGGACCTGAGATAGATATAATTATAATTCTGCTGCTTTGCAGCCTGCTTTACTCACCATCTGAAATTAGGGACATATTTCCTTCTGTTCTTACCCAGTTCCATTAATCCAGAGCCTGTTTTTCTCACTTGGCAAGATCCAGCACTGGCCAAACAGCAAAGACACGCGTAAGCAGTCTGCTGCTTTTGGTTTTTCATACAGGGTATTATTTAGGAAAAGCTGACACGTATGTCCCATGGGCATTGCTGGCTTCTGACTGCTCGCTTGTTTGATTTGCAGGGTGACCATGTATGATTATCAAGCCATGTGCAAAGTACCCTACCACCACCACAGCGGTGCCCGGCCTCTGCTCAGCGTATGTATCTTTCGATATACAGCCCTGTCTGGGCTTGCCTGCAGAGACTTTCTCCTAGGACATCTCCAACAACATGATGTAACACATTCCCCAGAAGAATTTAGTAAATGTTTACTTTCAAGAGATGGGACTGTCCAAATTCATCTAAGCAGATTTCTGAGGCAGTGATAGCCACTGACAGTGGTTTCCAATTTGGCTCTCTATTGGCACTATAGGATCTCACTCAGATGAAAGAGGGCTTGGACAGGAACTAGACTGTGACAGGCTTCTCCTAAAAGCCAAGGAACCAGCTAGCAGCTGAAATGAACAGAAATGCTTCTGCAGGGCATGGTTTTCCTCCGCAGCTCAAAGAGGACAGTTGTGCTGTCAGGGAACAGAGCATCTGGGAAAAGCTGGCAGCCTTGCAAGGAAACGTGAGTGAGCTTGGAGCAACAGAGAAGGCTTAAAGCTGCCGAGAAATGGTAGTAACTCAGAAAGCAAACTACAGGTGAATAGTTTTGCCACTACCCAAATGCAACCTCTCTTTAGGCTGACACAAGCTAATAATCTGATCCCTCTCTACCTTCCTAACCTGGCCTCGAACAGATAGATCTAATAACTCAACACTCAGGCCACTGTAAACTAGTTGACTGAACGCTAAGCAAGGAAACAGGGATGTTGTTTACCGCCACTGTGATATTTATTTTAACTTGTTTTCGTACACTACAGCACGGTGTGTGGGAACCACTTTGCACAGCACGACGTTGTAATTTTCTTTCCAGTAAAAGAATTTAAGGATTTTCAACAAAATATTCCTTTTTCACAACCTGATACATGTCTAACAACGTACCTGGTTTGCAGTGGCTATAATTAAGCTGGGCAGATAAGGTATCATGTCTGTAGTGGAAATGCTTGATCGTATCCTCCCATTCCAAGCACTGAAGCAAATGTCACAAAACAAGAGCTACCAAAAATGAGGTGAATGGGGAAGAGAATAGAAAGGGGAGCATCCAGCCTCCATCTCTCCTTTTCTTCTCTTAGCAGGAAAAGGAAGAAATCAAGAACAGTAGTGTTTTCACATGTGTACTTAAAGACCAGTCCCATACCCAGCCACCTATACATGTTACCATTTGCTGACTTACTCTGGCCAGAGAGAAGTCAGTCAGCAGTACTGGAGTATTTCCTTGTGTCCTGTGACTGTTGCATCTGTTTTGGGTTTGAGGATATATGTGTGTGATTGTGAGGGGGAGTGATGAAAGTTAGACATGAGTATCATGAGGAAAAGAAGCAGCAGGATGCTCTGCAGATTAGTTGTTCCTGGGGCAATGCTGAGTTTCCAGTTTGTGGCCAAAAAGCAGGAAGATGACAGAAGTCATGCCGTCTTGAGGAAAAGACGGATGAAAGCAGAGTTAAGCATAATCAATCAGTGACAGATAATGCGACATCCTGGGCCATGCTGTCACTCCTCCCAGAAACACCACTTGCCATGAGAACATGAAGGCATCCTAGACTGGTGGTGTCCTATTTAGCTGTGTTTCTCTCCCGCTCTGAGCTCTCAAGGTCATCCATGCTGGAGAGAAATTGTCAAGCAATTACATCTTCAAAGTCCTTCATACATTTGTGATAAACTCCTTGACCCTGACAGGGAGGGTTGAGGGGATATTATTAGTAGCAAGGCAGCTCTGCTGCCTTTTGATGTATTTTGAACGCTTTCCAGTGATGCCTAGACCTTGAATTTCCTGCCTGTCTTCAAGATGTCTGGTCACTGGAGGGAACTGGCCTGAAATGTGGGGTCCTGCATAACAATTGTTATAAACTCTCCTTATGGTGTTTCTCATTTCTTCTTTTGTTCTCCAGCCAATCTATGCCTTTCTAGCTGCAGTGAAATGGCTGATAAGTGATTTCCTCATGTGAGTACCAAAAGATGGGGGGTGTTTGGGAGGCTCAGAAGAACACGGGTGAGAACTGAGAAAGCTGCCAGCGGAAGCCCCTGCGTAGGGCATCTCTCTCAGCCTTCTTCTGACATTCAGCTCAGCGCCTTGCTCCTGGGAGACAGAAAGCTATTACTATTCCCATTTTGAGAGGCAGAGGCCCAGAGTGGGTCTGGGATTTACCTGAAGTCACTCAGTACAAAGTGGCAGAGTCAGAAATAGGACTCGTGTCTCCTGGGGCCCTGTGCAGATCCTTGATGCCACGTCCTCTTGCCTGTCTCCTTTGCCCGCGATGAGGGAGCGCACACCTTTGCCTCACAGGGGGCCAAGGCTGAAGGAAAGGAGGAGGCAAGCCAGCTCAGATCTGAGTGACAGTAAAGGGAGGACAAAAGGGGAGCCCTTGAATCAAGATCCAGGCTCACCTCAGACTGCTGGGGGGGAATCAGAGTTAGGATGACAGTGCCACCGTTCAGCTTGCTGGGTACACAAAAGGAACAGTGCAGAAAAGATCCAGCTATGAGGACTTGAGTGAATTGGCACCGAGTAACTCAATGCGATGTGCAGCTATCTCCAGGTGACCAGCCTTTCTGAAGGCTGTCTGTGCCTGCTCCTCAGGTGGGTCTCACAGTGACTGAATCCCCTCGCAGTTTCAAGGGCTGCTGTACCCATTCTTTCCTTCACCGGTGAGGTCCCCCCCACAGTACGTGTTTCAAGAAGAAGCCCATATATTCAGAGAAGCCACAGCACAAATCACACAATACAGAGCTACACTCTGTCGTGTTGAGAGGGGAAAAAAATAAATTAAAAAATTAGAAAATCTCAGACTTCCACTGTCAGCAAGTTCATAGTAAACATTTTAGAACTGATACTCGCTGGGCGACGGGGCCATCTCCCCGACACCTGCATCCTTCCAGGCTGCTGAAAAAGCATCCTCTGTTCTTGCTCTTTTGACAGCTTCCTTTTGGAGTTTAACATGAGTAGCTTCTGGCACTTAGACAACTTGGCAGATGGTGAGTACACAAGAGTCCAGCCACCCCAGAGCATGTGAGTGTTGCAGCCACCGGTGGTGGAAGAAGCTGTACAGGAATGCCTGGCTCCATGTGTGGATCCTGCCGTCTGACCCGCCACCTCTCCTTCCACAAACACTGGAATCCAGTTTCCAGGTCCCACCACCACCCTGTCTCCTCCCATTTCCACCCCAATTTCAGGCTGCCACAGCACCAGAGTGATCATGGTCAGCATGATGTGACACTGCTTATTTTCCTTGGGGTAACTGCTGGGGCACAGAAGGCTCTTCTTGCCAAGAACCCCCACCTTACATGCAGTGGGATGAGAGAAACCATCACCTGCCAGTCCCTTGGATTGGAAAGACACCCATCCAGAGTTTCCTGAGGGTGGCCTGCAGGACCGCTCTGCGCAGGGCTGGAGCAGCAGGTTTTCAGGAACCTAGCAGGACTCCAGGAAGCTAGCAAAAAACCATAAGGTGTTAAGGGTCTTCACTTGCCACTGGACCCTCTCTGGTGTTGTACAGCAGCTGAGTGCAGCAGAGGTGGTTGTCTGGGTTGAAATCCGGTGGCCTGCTCTGTAGTTGGCAGTGCTGCCTGAAGCAAACATCCCAGGAGTCTCCGCAGTCCCATCCCTGCCCCTCCAAAGGAAAAGGTGAGGAATGCTCTGCACAGCACCCTCGCTAATGGTACTGTCAGTGGAGACAGTGGTACCTTTTGTGCTAACTGTGAGACCAACTTTTGCACTGAGCTCTCCTGGTGTAATGGTGAAACGGTCATTTTTACAAGGCAAATTTTCCTTCGAGTTACAGAACCAGCCCAGAGTCTGGGTACTCCAAAGAAAACCACCAGAGGTGGTGGTAGGAGTTGCAGCTATCCTCTACCCTGATCTGGCTGGTCCTGTGGAGTGGCCCCATGCAAAAATTGGCGAGGAAGAGTCAGATGAGCAAGTGCAGTGCCTGTGGAAGCACAGGGTGGACTGCACTTCTGGAGGACCAACTGACCTGGTGGTTCTGCAGAGAGCTGCTCTGAGTCCTAAAAGCTACAGTTTGACTTAATCTTTGCTTGAGGAGATGTGGGGGAAAAGGGAGGTGGTTCCCACTGCTGCCCTGCTCATCACCATTTTCTTTTGTGCTTTCTTCATCTCTCTCCTTCATCACCTCCATGGTTTGCACACTGCTGTGTGCAAATTCGTCGCTTCATTGCACGGCCATCACATGAAACCATCATGCGGCTCCATCTTCACTGTGCGTCTGTGCTGTCACACGACTTCCAGCCAAGGCTGTCTTCCACCACTGTAAGTAGTGCCACTTCATAGCAAAAAAGGATTTAGCTAGAAATCCCAGGCCAGGAAAGACTTATTTCCACCTGTTGGACAATGGCAACTTGCTTTGTTTCCCCACACAGAGCAAAGAAACAGATGATGCTGTTGCTTGTTTGGCTACCTGCATTGGTGATTGGAAGTCTGCCAATGAGAAGTCAATAAAAGCAGGGACACATCAGTTTCTTGAGGGCCTGTGGGCACAGACAACACCATCATTCATTGCTACAGCCTAGATGGGACCATAGCCTGTGTACCATGGCACATCCTTCATTTTGATACCCAACTGCCCTGTTCTTATCAGTTGTTATGGCAAAACCAAAGACCAACCCATTCCTTCTTGCAGGAAGAATTATACTGGTTTTGCAGACTTCAGTCACTTCTTTTCCACACCCCATGGCTTAGCTACTTTTGCTGGATCCCAGTCCAGCTGCAGGATAATGCAGAACTACTTTGAAGCAGTTCAGCTGATAAGCATACGCTCTAGCTCATAAATCTGCTCCTACCAGCGAGCTAGAAATCCCTGCAAGAGACTCCGTGCTGCGGCTGTGTTTCTATCTCTCTGCTTCCATGTCTAGCTTGTATTCGCAGATTTGCTCTCTGCCCAGCAAGACGTATGTGCGAGACAGAGATAAAGAATTGGAGACAGTCCGAATGTGTTTTAATAGATGAAGAAGGGGAAGAGAAAGAGGGTGTTTACGGATGAGAAAAACGAGTGTCGGGATGGGGGGGGTAGCAGGGTGGAAGAATACTGTTGGGGCTGGAAGAAATAGATTGCACATGTGGTTAGGAAGGGGCTGTAGATTTTTACCAGAGATGTTAACACTTTCTTGACTGCGTGCCAAGGCTGGCGTATGCAAAAACCTGTGAAGAGAAGGAGACATTTTGTGAGAGAGAAATCGAGCACGCGTTTGTTCAGGGACACGTGCAGAGGAATTAACAGTCGGAGAGCTAACGCGCACCCTCGCCTGACTGTGCACCTCTTGAGCCTGTTTCTGCTTCCCAAGTTCTCTTGCTTTCTGGAAAGGTGAGGCTTGATGTTTGAACATGGGCGTGATATATTCAGACTGCACTCATCATGCAAGTCTGCTTCTCAAAGGCGGTGAGAAGACCTGTTTGCTTCCACAGACTTTTCACCGCTCTCAGCAGCTCATTCCCCTCTGTATTTGTAAGGACTTCTGCTTTTATGGACATCACCACAGGTTTGACAGCTTTTAATTAAGCCAAAAGCACTTCCAGCCAAGGCATGCAGCCTGGGAAGGACTATTTCTAGAATTCTGTGGCTCACAAAGGTTTCGTTTTGGTCGCATGGTGGCGAACACAGAGGATAATTTACAAGATAATCGATTAAGTTCTGTGGTTTGCATTTTTAACTAAGTGGCAGATTTTGTCTCGTGTCCCAGAGTAAACCCAGTGACTTGGGCGCATGATTTATGCTGGTGGGGAAGAGTTCACAGTTCGGGTTGTACAGTTCGTAGCAAGTTGCAGCAGCTGCCTTTGCTGCTCAGAAGGGTTGGTTGCCAAATGTCTGACAGAGTCTTGCTGGAAGCGCAGATAGTAGCAACGACAGCCTGGAATTAACTCGCTCTTTGCTATAAAGTTTGTAATTTGTTATCTGCACCTCTGACTGTTTACTAATCCCTGGCCACCAGACTCTCGGAGTGCTGATAATGTTTTGATGTCCAGCAAATGCCGGCAGAGGCTCAGTGCAAGCATTCTGGTGATAATGTGCTACTGGGCACCTCTGAACTTCTTGATACTGCTGCTGCTGCAGGGCTTCTGAGCAAATTAAGCGGTACTAGGCTTAAGCACAATCTCTGTCACAGGTCTTGCCTCTGTGCAGAAGTTAGGAGATTTTAAGTGGCTCCATTTCATTTAGCCTGTGCCAAGGAACTGATTTGAGATGGTCTGTTGCAGGTGACTCATGACACTTTAGCAGTTTTAAAGTATGGCTTCATGAAGTAAACCCAGGTCAAGCCAAATTGCACATGGTTGGGAAAGACTCAAACAGGAACAGAGCTTCTGTGACCTAGTCCATACTGACAGTGGCAAAAATGCCCCTGAGGGAACTCGACCTGGGGCACGTCCCACTGTTTACCTGCAGATGCACAGGCTGCTCCTGTGAGAGCCACCATGGTGTAGCTGGGCCAGGGATTACTGTTCACATGTTGCCTCTCCAGAGAGGTACCACTCTTGCCCATGTGTGCAAGCCAGGCCAGCAAGCAGTGCTGAGGAGGTTTATTCTGGGTGTGGATCATGCATTGTCTTCAGCTGACTTTCCCCTTGAGGTCTAGTTGTCCAAATCAGGCATGAGAGCCCTGCTTCAAACCTGGCTGAGAGGCCTCAAATCTTGTCTCATCCCATATTTTTCAAGCCAATGATCTCATTCACCTGCTCCCAGCACTCCATCCTTTGCACCAGTGCATTTTATATTGCTTTAACTCCATCCACTTTGATTAGACAGCACCAAGAAGCTAGAGCTAATGAAGAATGTCATTCTTGACTGGCAACAGGAAAAATATGAGGACCTGGATGAAGTCTCTTCCTGTTTCAGGACCCTTTGCCACTCCTAATATGAGTCACACACTAAATTCTTGCAAGCAGTTGTACTCCAGCTTTATCGGGTCCCTTTGCAGTCCATCACAGTTGCTCTTCTGGGCAAGAACTAGCACAGTCTGTTGCAAACAGCTGTGTTGCAGTGACAGCACCAGTCTCTCAGCGCTGCCAGTCCAAGGCTAATACAATGGAACTTTGATGGTTTGTGGTTGAGGGACCAAAGCATGGTCTCACAACAAGCATGTCCCTAGGAAGGGAAAGAACCAGAAGGCAAACGGTCCCGGGGCTGTATACAACCATGGTGCATACTCCCACTGCCCTCCAGGAAAACCTGCAGGCTTGATTAACTCTTTGGAATGCCTCTACACTAACACAAGTAGTACGGGGAACAAGCAGGAAGAACTAGAGATCTGTTGTAGTCATAGGACATGATCTCATTGCAATTACTAAGATATGGTTGGATAGCTGGATGACTGGAACACTGAGGTGGGTGGTTGTGTACTCGTCAAGGAAGGCCAAGATAGGATGGTTGGATCTTGATGGGACAGACTTGAAACGTATCAAGCTCTGCCTAGGAGAAGATAAAGAAGCAATTGATACCTTATATGTAAGAGTCAATGGGCAGACTAATATGGGTGACACTGTTGTGGGTATTTACTACAGGCCACAAGACCAGGATGAAAAGGTTGATGAGGCCTTCTACAGACAGGCTGAAAGCAGCCTCACAATCATAGACCCTGGTCCTCAAGGGAGACTTTAACTACCCTGATACTTGCTGGAAAGGTAACACAGCAAGACATGCTTCAGTCCAGGAGGTTCTTACAGTACATTGAGGATAAATTTCTACTACAAATGGTGGAGGAATCTATGAGGAGAGGTGCACTGCTAGACCTGGTATTAAGAAATAAAGAAGGACTTGGCGGTGATGAGAAGGCTGGGGGCAATCTTGGCTGCAGTGACCATGAAATGGTGGAGTTTGGTATCCTGTGAGGAAGAAGTAAAGAAACAAGCACGATTTCAATCCTGGACTTCAGAAGAGCTAAATTTGGCCTCTTCAAACATCTACTTGATGGAATACCTGGAATACTACAGGTTAGGGTTCTAGAGAGCAAGAGCATTCATGAGAGCTGGTCAATATTCAAGCACTGCTTCCTCCAAGCTGAAGATTGGTGCATCCCTGTCAGTAAGAAAGTAAGCAGAGGAAGCAGAAGACCTGCATGGATGAGTAAAGATCTCCTGGAAAAACTCAGAAGGAAGAAAGAAATTTACAGAATGTAGAAAACAAGACTGGCCACTTGGTAGGAATACACGAATGCGGGAGTGCAATAAGATTAAGGCTGATCTGGAATTAAATCTGGCAAGGGCTAACAAAGACAATAAGAAAGGGGGAGTATCAGTAGCAAAAAGAAGACTAGGGAAGATGTGAGTGTGCTGATGAGTGACATGGGCATCCTAGTGGTGGAAGACACAGAGAAGGCAGAGTTAATGAATGCCTTCTTTGCTTCAATCTTCATTGCTAAAGCCAGCCTTCAAGAAATCTGAGCCCTGGAGATAAGAGACAAGGTCTGGAGAGAAGAGTCTCCCTCAGTAAGAGGAGGACCAGGTTAGAAAGCTCTTAGCTAAGCTGGATGTCCATAAATCCATGGGCCCTGAGGTGATGTACCCACGAATACTGAGAGAGCTGGTAGATGTATTGCCAGGCCACTTTCCATCATCTTTGAAAGGTCATTGAGACCAGGATAGGTACCTGAGGACAGGAAGAAGGCCAATGCCACTCCAGTCTTCCAGAGGAGTAAGAAGGATCACCTGGGAAGCTACAGGCTGATTGTTCTCTAACCTGTCGCCCTGGAAGAATGGTGGAACAAATTCTTTGGATCCGTCTTAACTATCTGGAAGACAAGAGTTATTGGGAGTAGTCAGCATGGACATAAAAAGGGTAAATTATGCTTGACTGATCTGATAGCTTTTATGATGCCATATGTGGCTTACAGTCTTTTTAACAGGGCCTGTTGCAACAGGGCAAGAGGTAATGGTTTTAAACCAGAAGAGGGGAGATGGACACTAGATATAAGGAAGATATTTTTTACCATGGAGGCGATACAAGATTGGCACAGGTTGACCGGAGAGGTGGTAGGTGACTCCAGGATGAATACATAGTAAGGCAGTCACGGCCAGTGTGGTTTTGGGTTTGTAGGAAAGAAACCTGATACCAAAACATGGGTCATGGAAGGATTGAAGAAGGAGGCTCCTTTGCAAATGACCTTTTCTTGTTTCTAATTCACAAGAAAAGGACAAGGCACAGCTACGAGGAATTTTGCACTGCAGGGAGGTGGCTGAGTCCTGATTGTCACGTTCACTTGGGAAAGGCATTAGAGGGGGACTGGGCTGCTGTTCCTGGCTCTTACTGGATGGCATAAGTTGCTGGATTGCCATGACGGGGAGAAAAATTAGAGAAAACCATCAGTTTCTCTCATGTAACCCACATTGTTTAGTCTGTCGACTCTGCAGAGTGGCTCCCACCTCTTTCTGTATGATCCAGCAGTGTCAAGGGAAAGAGCCCACAGTTCTCAGCGAGGGCTTTACAGTAACGCGAATTACCCATCAGAATCATGGCTATTCTCTTGGTGCCTTCTTACCAGACATTTACTGATTAAAACCCATGTTGATGCATTTTTCTATTTATCTTCTGCATTGCTGCTGCAAGGGACGAGAGTCCTCCACAGCTGAATGGAGCTGCTCCCCACACCACTTCCTGCTGTGTGGGTGGAGGGCTGCAAAGAAAGTCTTTTGTGCTTAGACCTACAACCGATGTGGAAAGCATCTCTCATACTCGCTGTCTGAGCCACAACCCCCTCTGCCCTAGCAACAAAGCTTCACATTTCCATCAGCAACATTCCCTCATGTCTCACAGAGGTTGGCTTTGCTACCTCGAACTACAGAAAATAATTGTCAGAAGGGCCCAAGGCAGTAGTTTCAGGTGAGGCAGACTTTGCGGAACATCTAGAAAGGTTGCCCTTGCTTCTCAAGGGAGGCTCAGTAAGGTGGCCCAGCTCCCACTCATCCCCAAATTAATTTGGGAGTCCCACAGAGTGTGACTGATGAGTGATGGAGCAGCTGCTCCCTGCCTCTGCGGTGGATGGCTGCCTCCTGGAGCCAGCACTGCACATTAGCCAAGAATCTGCTGGTCCTCCAGAGCTGTTGTCTGCTTCCCTGTGGTCTCAGGACAGATCTGTTTGCTGGTAGTGTTTTAGTTTCAATCTGACACAGATTCAGCTCCTCAAATTGTCCTGTGTGGGCTCTCTCTGAAAAGTCAGTGGACATGGGGAAGATCAGGTGTTGATGGAGAACCCCATCGTGAACACACAGGGTCCCCACAGGGGCAGATCTCTCAGCATGGAGACTGAAGACCACATCTGCAGGTCTGAACATTTAAAAAAGGGTGGACTAGGGCTAAGTCAGGCAGGACAGACTTTAGGTATGTTGCTTGTTTGATAAACCTCCCCGCATCTCCTCTGACCTCAGGTTAGGGTCCCAGTTCCCCAGTGCTGCTGCCTGACTGTCCACGGCAGTTCCTGAGGTGCTGCAGCTGCTGTGGCCCCACTGCTGTGACTTCGGCACAACAGGGTCCAGGCTTGCTTGCCAAAGGCGAGTGGGATCATTGGGAGCGTATCTGACATAGGCTGGTTTTCCCGCACCACCTAGTGGGAGCCTGGATCCTTGCCTGGCTGCTTCCTGCAGCATCTCCTTCCCTTTCTTCCCTGATAGGCCGGTGTCACAGGTAGGACAATGTTAAATGCTTCCAGCTCAGTGCAGCTCGCTCCTGTGTGACCCTCTGCCCTTCGTTTCTCACCTTGTGCCCTTCCTACTGCAGCTCACAAGCACAAGAAGCACGACACCCTGCAGCCCTGCGACACCGAGTACCCCGTCTTTGTGTATGAGCCAGCCATCAAGGAGACCAATGGGCTGATCGAGTGTGGAGACTGCCAAAAGTAAGACTCACAGCTTCCCTTTCATCTAGGGGCTCTCTGGGTCGTGACAGCCAATTAAACCTGGCACAGAAACCATTGGTAATGACCAGTGATAAGAGTCACCGGCCACTGTGTCCATAGCTTGGCCACCACCGCATTTGCAGCACTGGGCCAGCCATGCTGGGCAATGAGGAGAAAAAAATTCATAAGAGAGAAAAAAATTAAAACCATCTGTTAATGAGCAGAGTTGGCTGTAGAGTGACAGAAAGAGGGCGAACAGTCCAAAGTAACAGGAAGGTCATGGTGAAAAGAGGGTGTTGCACAGCACCGTCAGCAACTGCATGCAGAAAGGTGATGGGAGGATGAATTTCCACTGGTCCTGCTTTTCCTAACATGAGGCACTCAGACAGATCTGACTATAATCCTCTTAAAAAACAAACAAACAAACAACATAATCAATCCTACCTGGTCTGACTTCAGTCTTCCTTCACCTGCAGGAAAGCCTTAAAGGTTAGGAAAACAACCCGCACTAGTCAGCAAAGTTTAGGAGAACCAGACCTTGCCAAACGTTGTTTTAGAAGAGCTGGGAGACTTAGCAACAACAAGGTATTGTGTAGGTGCAGTAAACTCTGGACAGATCCCAAAGAAACTAAAGGCCCCAGTCTGACCTGTTTGTGGGTTAAGCTGTGGCTGGACAGATCTCCACCACCAACGCAGCCTGGAGTTGAACCCTCTTTGCTGGAAGCAGCATCTTGCCAGGGCCCCCGGCAGCAGCAGCCAAGCTTCACCTGCTTGGCTCAAGTGAAGCTGCAGCCTCTGGATCCTGGTGCATCTTTCATGGAGATGCTCAGGAGAGACGTGTGCCCCAGCACAGGCTTGCTTGAGCATGCAAGCTTTTCCCATCACAAGATCAGGTGGTTCCCGCTGGAGCGAGGGAATGCTCCATCTCAGGCAAAACTTTGGTTTGTGTGTTGGTGCAAGGGGCACCTCTGTCCTAGTCCCTGAATTTTTTTTTGTGGGTTAAAACCTGCTTGTCAAAGCTCCCAAAGCAGTCATCAGCCAGGAATGCTAATGGAATGGTTGTGCTGTGACATCCTACACCTCTAAAAGTGAATAGAGCACTCCTTGGAGGCTAGAGGGCAGCTTGGGCATGAACAGCCAGGGAGAGCAGGAGCCCTCCATTTGGGGGTGCAGTGAGCACATACTCACAGACCCGTATTTTTAACCCATTAGCCCTCTCCCATGGCTGAGCAGAGATTAGCAAACCAGGAGCGTTCAGAACCCCATACTGGCTTGGTGTCACAGCCCTGCCACTAGCACAAGCACCATGAGCTTGACATCCCTGGCTTTCCATACAGCCAGCAGTCCCAAGACAGCCTGCAGTTTCCTTGGCCCAGGGCTGTACAGCCAGCTAGCACCCAGCCTGCCACCAAGCCATGGAGGACAGCAGCATGGGCAGCTTAGCCTTGTTTTGGGTGGCTGCAGCCTCTGTGCTGGCAGAGGGCAAGCAATGCCTGCAAGGCACTGGTAGCAGCGGGTGGAGAGATGCCCAGAAAACCTTCTGGTGATGCCAGCGTGCATACGCTTGGCCACACATCCCTGCCACTCCCTGTGCTTGCCCAGTACATGTGACAGTGGCCGGATCCACAGGCACACAGCCTCCTGGAGCACAGAGACACATCAGAGCTGCCCGCCTAAGTGCACAGACACACTCATGCACAAACCCCTGCCTGCACATGGCCAACACATGAGCCTGCCCCCATCCCGCTCTGCCCACGCACAGCTGGGCAGTGGCATGGCCATGAGACCTCACGTGCACGTCCTCCGGCAAATGCTTGCAACTAGAGACACCCTCAGCAGCACGTGTTGGTGCTTGTCACCGGCCACATTCCACAGTGTCTTGTCCAACAAGGTGGGGAAGAGACAGATGGAGAAATTGTGGCTGCAAGGTGAAGCTGTGCGTTTTTTGTGGCAGTAGGTCAGACCAAGCACCAGCTGGTCAGTCCCATCACGGTGACGTGAAGCATGATGCTACTGAGATCTCCTCTTTCTTACCTCAGCATGGAGGTGTACAGCTGAGCCAGTTCAGCAGAGGCCAAAAAAGGTGTGCTAAACCCACCTCTCCTGGGCATAAAGTGTCCGTCCCACTTTCTGTTGGCATCTTGTCTTCAGTGATCTCTGTTCTCTCTGGATTTCTTTGCTGTGGGCCAGGTAATGCCGGGGCTGCTGCTCTGGGATGTGCTTTCTCCTCCTCCTCTTTCCTTGCAGGATGTTTGTGGTGCAGCAGATCGTCAGCAGCAACCTGCTGCTCCTTGTCACGGACGCTGTCTGCGACTGTAGCATCTTCCCACCTGTCCTGATGGATGTCAAAGAGGTCAAATATATCCTTCCAGACACAACAGGGAAGCACAGCTCCACTAGCCCTTCCAGCTCTGTGTCTGCTAGGGTGGAAAACATGTTCATGGGGCAGTTGCCAGGGGACTGGAAAGCATGGCTTGACTTGTAGGACAGCTAGGGAGAGAGATGTGATGCAGGTAGGGTTGTGGTGAGGTGAAGAGGAGGTGGTAAAGCCCCTTCTGCCTTCCAGACCCAAAGAGGAAGGCAGCTTCCACCAGCCACACTGAGATGTGCTCTAAGAGGCTGGGGACAGCTCCCAGGTGCTTCCATAACTCTTCCCTGCTGGGTTCTCATCCCTCACTCCTTGTACCTTGTAAGCCAGTGACGCAGTGCAGCTTGTCAGTGTGAAGCTGATCCTTCTCCACACATTTTGGCCACTGGCAGCTGCCTGTTGTCCCTTTCTAGTGCTTGGAGATGGCTCCAGCCTGTGCAGGGTGACCAGTACGTCCCTTGTTCCACCAGCTCTGCCTCTCAAGCTGTGCAGCTACACTTCAACAATTTGTATCAGGTCCCCTGGGCCGTGTGGTGCTTGTCCCCTTTTCCCTGCTCTCCACTGCCAGTCTCCTTAACAACCTCGCACATAACGCTTCAGTGAAGTGTGAACGGATGCGGTCCCAGAAGCTGAGGCGGCGCCCAGACACGTGCCATGCATTTCACCCTGAGGTACCCTGGGGCAGGTTGGGAGGAAGGGAGAGCACACACCTGGGCTTCACCAGGGCCACGGCTGTACCATGCACACGTCTCTGTTGCAACCTGTGCTGGGTGTTCCATCCTGCTGGCTGCACCCAGGCACAGCCACGTGATGTTAGGTCATAGGCTGGACTTGATAATCTCAGAGGTCTTTTCCAGCCTCAATTCTGTGAGACTCTCCAATGGGCTTCCTAGTGACACTCAGAGCAAGCTTGATCTTAGACATGAGTGCTGCCAGGTTTAGCTAGTGGAGTTCACAGGCTAAAATAGTCCTAATTCCTGTAACCAGCCCTTAGAACTCAGCTTGGTGCAGCCAGGCAGCTCTTTCACCTGCCAGGCTGGCAGGATTTTGGTGCAAGCACTTTCACACAGCATGTGGGCAGCCTAGCTGCCTGGCATATAATCATAGAATGGTGGGGATTGGAGTGGACCTCTGGAGATCATCTAGTCCAGCCCCTCTGCCAGAGCAGCTTCTCCTACAGCAGATCACACAGGAACACATCCAGGCAGGTTTTGAATGTTTCCAGAGTTGGAGACTCCACAACCTCTTTGGGCAGCCTCTTCCAGTGGTCTGCTGCCCTCACTGTCCCTGTCACATGAGGCCAGGAGCAGGCACAGGGCCCTGCTGAAAGGCAGAGAGCTCTAGAAGTTGCTGCAGGAGGGATGTGCAGGCAGGAGCTGATCCTGTTGCAGCCTCTGAGGTTGAGGGATGGTTGTAGGGCAAAGCATAGTGAAAGCCAAGGAGGTGAGTGGCTTCCTAGCTCACTGGTGGCTGCCATGGCCCTTGAGCATCAAACCAGTCCCTTCCTTTGTCCCCAGTGATCTTTCCCTTTGAAGGAAAGGCAAAGGGTGGGCTCCCTTCCCTATCCTGGTGGCCACCCTTGCTGGAAGCAAGCTGACACCTTCTCTCCCATCTCACAGGAAAATGCCCAAGACTGTGGTGGCACTACCGAGATCTCTGTTTCACCAACGCTGCTTCTCCTGCCCCTGGCACTGCTTCTGCAGTGACATTGCCTGCAGTGGTGATGCTGCCTGCAATGCATCTTGTGCACCAGAGACCCAGGAGGATGGGGCTGCTGCTGACCAGAGAGGTGGGACGGGATGAGATGGGATCACAGGCCATTCTGGGACACCTGCTGCAACCCCCTGAGGAAATGAGGCATCCATGATGTGGGCTGGCATGTCCTGCATCCTTCATCATGAGGTCCAGCGTGGAAGCCGTGCCCTTCTCAAAAGCCCACAGCAAAAGGCATCTGCAAGGACTGGCTGGGTCAGCTCCCAGGACACCATCTACTGAGCTGCTCCTCCTGGCCATCAGGTCACAGCCAGGATGGACTCGGAGGCAGAGAATGGCACCTAACCTGAACTGCACTAACTTAACACACAACTGGGTGATGGGAAGTAGCACAGCTTGCCTAGTCTGCAGCAGCCACACCAGCTCTGCCAAGGAGACTGCTAGCACAGCACCCACATTCTTGGCTTCTTGGAAACTTACCTCTGGGAAGGGTTTACAGAGGACCCACCAAAAGAGGGGCATGTTTCTCACAGCCTGCTAGTCCAGAAACAGTTGAGAAACCAGCACTTCCCCCTCAGAGCAGCTCACTGAAGCTGCCTTTGGTTGTCCCATGGCCAGCAGCCCCCTGCCTTGAGCCTGGCATTCCCAGCTGGTGGGCATGAGCTGTTTCTCACAGAGCTTTATGGACAACAGCTGAGGAGCACTCGTGTTTCCTTTTTTTTGTATGAACTGCTCCATGGTATCTCATGAAGAACAAATATATGGCATATTTTGCATAGATACTTCGGTCTCAACATGTTGTGCTTGGTGCTGGTTGCAGCACTATGCTACAGTCCAGAGACCCCCATTGCAGGTGGAAGGAGTGCAAACGCAGCTGCAGTGGCTTGGCCCTCACAGGTGTGCCAGCAACTCACAGGTGTGCCAAGAAGTGCTGCTGGTCCAGTTTTTACTGGAGCTATGGGAAGAAGAACCTCTGGCTGTGCAGTGAGCACTGTGGACCAGGCAGCTGCAGCCCACAGTTCTGTCACCTCAGAGGCAGCGTGGGGGTCTCAAATCTAGCAGGGTATGAGCCAGGGGTAGGGATGCCACAGTCAATGGCTAGACATGGAAACAGGGTCTCACCTTGAGTACTGCAGCATCCCCATCTGCATCATCCATGGGTACACTGTGGTGGCACCAAGGGAGCAGGTCAGCAAAGCAGAACCATGCCATGGCCTCCTCTGCAGGTAGACTACTTTTGAAGCCTCCTGTAAGACCCCTGAGGGCGGTGTGACTTGTCACATCAAGATGCCACCTCCTGCAAGGGCAAGTACCTGCTCTTTCCTCACTCACTCCTTACAAGCAGCATTGTCCACAGTGCTGCCTCCACATGTGCCGACCATATGGAGCTCAGGAGCTCCTCACCAATCTTGCTAAGCCACCTGCTCCCAGTCATCACTGCTGGGATTACCCGCAGGTGGGAAAGGGCTTTATCCACACACTGGAGCTGTCCTCTTCCCAACACAAGCACATAAAGGCACCCCAGCTCTCTTAGGGTCACTATAGATGCTGCTCTTCTTGCCACCAGTGTCACTAAGGGAACAGTACCAGCCACAGCACCAGTCATAGTCAGGGACCTTTTGGATGCTACAGCTCTTGCTGTCGTGAGTTTTGCCTCATTGAAGGTGCTGTTACAGCAAAGATGAGACTGTGGTTCTGGAGGTGGAGATGGTTCCTGGGCTTCAGATGCAGTGACCTTATCAGAGCCAGAAGCAGCCAAGGAAGATGAAGGCAGCACAGAGGGAAGAGGGGCTGCTTTCAAGGCTGAGGACTCAGAAGCTACTTAAAGATGAAAGAGCCACCAGCACTGTGCCAACTGGCACAGATCCCCTAGCTCCATGCACATGCCCTTGGTGCCTGCCCTCCTGGGGCACCACTCTTAAGGGTGACCTACCTCCCTGTCAGAAAGGATTAGCAGCCCAATCTGCAGTCAGCTTAGAAAAGATACATCAGCACACGCTGTTGCATATGAACCGTGTTTGATTCCAGGTGCGTCAGTCCACAATAAACACAATCCTGTAGAGAAACCTACAGGGAGGGCGTGAAGACGTGATTTATACCTGGCTTTGCTAACTCAGCAAGGTCGTGCACGAATTGTCACTGGAGGCAATATGACGGGCGTGAGAACAGCATGATTCCTTAAACCAAGAGTGATGGTTAAGGTTTGCTCTGACTCAAAAACCACACACACACACACACACTGGGAACTGGGCTGTGGGGTCTCGCACACCATTTGCACACTGTAGCTTTGAGCAGGCACAGGAGCAGAACATCTCCCTCCCTGCAGCCAGCTAACAGAGCAGCTCCCACAGCTGCCGGTGCCTCCATGCCAGAGTGTCCCCAGGCACCTGCCAAGCAGCAAGAGCCCAGTTGTGGGTACAACTGGCCAGTTCAGCTGGGTCCTGCTGGGGCTGGGAGCAGATGCCCAGCACTCACCTCAGCCTCACTGCCACAGGTCACATCCTCACCTGCCACCCTGTGCTGCTTCAGGCTGCAGAGGGAGGTGTCTCCTTGTGTGTTCCCTGCTGGGCTGCACTGCCTGCTCCCACTGTGCCCCCATACCTGTGCTCAATGCTTGATAGGGATGGCATATTCTTCCTTCCTCATCCACGTCCTGTGCAGAATAACAGAGGAGACCACATGGTCCCTGGGAAGCTGCAGCAGCACCATTTGGGCAGGGCCAGGAACCCCTCTGGTGGTTCTGCGAGTTGTAGACCTGCTCTCAGGGTTGCTGTGGGGAGCAAGGAAGAGGAGAGCTTCCCTGGGCACCCCACAGAGCTGCTCTCAAAGCCTCATTGGATGTCGCTGGCTACAGCTGCTGCCAGGGTTCCCAGGCTGGTGCTCTCCAGGAGAAGCAGCACACAGATGGCAGCACCTGGCTGTGTCTAAAAGAAGCTTCTGTATGTGAGGTTTCTTTTAGTCACTTATTAGGAAGCAAACCCAGCCCTTTTCTTCCCATGCTGCTGACAATCCACAGTGGGATGAGCTGCATTGAGGTATGTTTTAGCCTGAGAAGGCAAATGGCTTGCTTGGGTTTGGCCAGCAAAGCAGACACCAAGCACACCTACCTACTTCTGGTCTCCAGGATAGGGTTAAGCAAATTCTACTGCTTTCCTTGCCTGGCTGAGTTAGAGGCTCATGGCCCTACAGCAAGAGAAAAATCTCCAGGAAGAGCAGCTGCTCCAGCTCCCAAATTTTTCAGCCACATGCTGGGCACAGCAGATGAAAATAGGTCAACAAAAGCAGAGATGTGAGGCCAGAGGATCTGACCAGCAGCTGAGAAAAGAGCCATCTTTCACTTCCAGCTGAGCAGCATCCTGCTGCCATCCTGATGTGGCACTGTAAATCACAGCTGCACCTCCTGCAGCATCCCAACCACCCCCACAAGCATGCAAACCACAGCCTTCAGGGTTTGTTCCATTTAAGGTAAGACTCAATGCGAAAAAATTCTCAAGCAATTATCTGCAGGAAGGGTGTCCATCAGACCCACTCAGCCACATCTGCTTGCTGCACAAATACGGGGTTTCACCAACCCTAGGTCTGCAGCCTAATTCTACCCAGGCAGGTAAAGCAAGAGCTAAAATCTCCCCTTACTCTCCTCACAGGCTTCAGAAACACCCCGCTACAGGCTGAGGTAACCATGGATGCCCCCCAAACATCATGGTGGGCACTGAGGGTGTCTGAGCCACGAACGAGAACACACACCTTGCATAGCACCACGTTCACGTGCTCTAGTGACTCATAGCTTGGGACCAAGCAGACAGATGACTAGACCTTTGAGCATGGCCAGACAGGGATGACTTCATCCTGCCAAAGACTAGGAAAATCAGCCCTGGATTTACAGCAACTGCTTGAAGTTGGGAGCAGGCTCAAAAGCAGCAGCAGCTTTCCATCCAGTTAGCCTGAGTCAGCTTGTAGTTCACAAGAACCTAGCACATCCCTGAGCTGAGGGACGGCCGCGAGGAAGCACACACTCCATGCACCAGGCAGTGCTCTTCTTTGCCACAGCAGAGGCCACCAGTACCACAGTCTTGTTTGGACTTCTGCACCCCAAATTTGAGCTCCTCTGTATTGTTGAGGCTGTTTTTCCTGATGATAAAGCCCAGCAGCACAGAAACACTGTCCCTGCTTGCAGGAGAGGGGGGCTGAGGGCAGCCCACATCTCTGCACAAAGCAAATTTTCAAAAGCAAGTGGGGAAGGAGAATCAAACTCGCATGCGCTGAATAATTCCAATATCAGCTGGACCTTCAATGGAGGGGGTTGCTGGTCCCATTCCCCCTCGGCACTGGGGAGCTCCCCGACCATAGGCTGACCCCCAAGCCTCCACCCTGCCGCAGCTGCCTGCTGCTTCCCTTACACTGTTTCTACCTGCGCTTGAACAGAGCCTTCGCGCTTTCAGCCAGCAAACGCTGCTGTCATCACCCCCCATGATGTCAGCCACAGCAACGCAGCTTGTCACCAGCGCTTGATGCAAACCGCAACAGCTCCACCTGGCCACCACCCAGCATGTTTCTTCACTAAGTACCTCATGGGCAAAGTGTCATTAGCTGGTCCTGCTCTGCTTCCTGCTGCTGCCTCTAATTTTGGGGACCCTGGCACCTCGCCTGTCCCCAGGCCAGCCCCAGAACAGGACTATGCACTCGCTCTGTCTTTACACCCCAGTATGACTCCTCCAAAGCCAGGCAGCCACCACCCTCCTTCTGCCAGTGCTTTGAGGAGCAGTGCCCGCCTTGCACAGGCATGCACCTGGGTAATTCTTAGGCACTTCTTGAGGAAAGGCTGTGGGCACTGTGGCAGGAGGCTTCTAGCCTTCCTGGAGATCACCGTCAGCCAGGGGCTGGCCTCTCACAGGGAGCAGGGAAAGGGAAAAGGAGCTGCCAGGGAAGCTCCTGTGCCAAGGCGACAGCAAGTACACTGATGCTGGAAGTTGCACACCAGCCACAGCCCCAGGCTGTTCTTGCTTGTCTAAAGCAGCAGTGGCTGGCCCTGCTGGCAGCAAGGGCTAGAGCCTGCTGTCATCCCCCTCCTGCCTGGCTCTGAGGGACAGTGCTGCTTTGAAACCTGGCAGGAGGCTCCCTGGCAGCAAACGCAGCCCAGCTGCCCCTGTGGGCAGTGGGACAGGGAGCTGGGCCAGAGCCAGGGCAAAGCCTTGGGCTGGCTGTCACAGCCAGGGAGGTGGTGGCAAGCAGCTGCTCACTCCCAGGAGGGATGTCTTCCTGGTTCTCCTTCCCAGCAGCAGCTGCTCCTGTTGGAAGCATGGAGAGCTGCCCCAGCCATCCTCTGCCCTGGCAACTGGCCCCACAGCCTGGCACTGGCTGCACAGAACAACTTCAGTTTAGGGGAGCTCAGCCCCAGCAAGTGCCAAGGTAAACCTCAAACCATACGCACAGGTTGGTCACAGCCAGAGATGGAGCTGATTTGGGTGGCATTTGTGAGGGAAATGCACTGTTGCCCTGGGAACCCAGCCAGGCCCCTGATATCCCCATCTCATTTACAACTAGACCAGCTTTTACGCCAACTGCAAAGAGCCTCTGTGCCCAGCTGCGCCACTACAGAGATGAAGCTGCTTATAAGCGAGATCACTGTCAATCTGCAGCACAAACATCTCCCAGCTCTGAAACAGTAACAGCTCTGTTGCTCAAACATGAGAGGGGTAAAGGTGAAGCTCCTGGAAACGCCAGAAATGGGATTAAGCCTGCAAACCACCCCCTCACACACACGCTGGCCTTTGCCTCCTTCCCCATTCCCCAAAGAGCCCATTTTTCCAGCAGTGAGCAAGGGACCAACTACACCGCAATCCTCTTGCAGTGATGTTGGTGATGCTGGGCAGAGGGTTTCCTCACACATTCTCCTACATTGCTCGCTGTTCAAACAGCTGAAGATGATCGTATGTGACACTCTCAATGTTGCCATGAGCTTAAGGCCAGTATTCCTTCTTCATAAAGAGCAGTATGGACCTAGGAAGTAACACCCATGCTCTCTAAGGAGCTGAGCTGTCTAGCAAACTGTATTCAAAGCACATCAGCAATCCTGGAAATCATCCTGGAGAACTTCAGCCTGGGTACTCCAGCTAGAAAGAGAAGCACTAACCAGAGGGAGAGTTTGGTTCAAACAAGTTGCTTAATGCCACATAGGAGGCAAAAGAAAAAAGGGAAAAAACAACTCTGTTTTGCAGAGAGGCCTCTAATAGCTTTAGCTAAACCAAACTCAGCTTCTCCATCCTAATCCTTTTTCCCCGTTTCTTCAAAACTTGGGAAATAGCCTCAGACGTTCACTTCCATTGCAGCACTTTAATCCGTTCACAGAGTAAACGCACCCTGTGCAGCGAGTGGTTCTTGGGAGAGAACACAGCGTGGCCACAGCTACGTGTGCAAGAAGCAGAGCGTACAATTTTTTCCTTCACAGACAACTTTGAAGTATCACTCTGCTTATTCTTAACATAACAAACCCAACTAATATTCAAATACGGCAGCCTCTTTTACAGCAACTTGTGTGTAGTCTTAGGCTGATGTTCTCCACGCTCCTCGAATTTGCTCTGCATTAAAAAAAAAAGAATTCCATCCTGAGACCTCACGTTGTCACAGGTCATTTACTGGAACTGGCTCCCTGACAAGTCCCTGCAAAACACGTATCTTGAGTCAAGTCCCAGATGAACAGCACAGCTGTAACGCCCAGACTCAGTGTGAGCCAACACAAGAGGAGGATTAGGCATACCTTGCCCAAGCTGTTCACAGATGTTTGCCGACAGCTGAGGAACAGTAAAGAAGGAACAGTAGGTCCCAATACAGGCACAGGGCTGTTCTGGCCAGCACCAGTCTCACTCCCTCCTTAGCCAAACCCCACTCCTTCTCCCAGCCCTGCCAGGCCCTACCTGCATACCCAGAGTTGAGGATCAATCACTTACCTGCGTACATGCTGGGAAGCACTTCTGCTACACCAGGAACCCAAGTCCAGGCCTCCTGAACCACTCTTTTCAACTCACCTCAAGATTTGCCCACAACCACCACAGTCTCCTGCACCCTACCCTCAGCTCTCATTCTTCACACTCTCAGTTCCTCCTGCCCCTTCTCCTTGCAAGCTGTCACCCTCCATGTCACCCTCCAGTGTTCCACCTTTGGATCTTCAAAACCGTTAACAAATCAGTTTGTGCTTCCTCCACCACACTCCACCCAGTTTGACTCCTTGCCAGCTTGTTTCTTTCCCTTGTCTGCACATAGCCTCTGACACCCTACCTGCACTGGTAAGGGAGAGTAGTCCTTGTAAACCTTGGAGCAAGGAAGGAGACAGTATGTGTGCAGCCTGCTCCAAAAATCTGCAAGACGAGGAAACAGAACCAAGCTAGTGAAAATTAGTGTCCTGGAGATGCCAAAATGGATCACCTTTCAAGTTCTAGCTAGCCTAGGTTTGAGTGGAGGCTTGGGGGATGGACAGAGAGAGCCCTGACAAAGGCTAGCTGGCCCCAAGACCACTCTGCAGGCTTTATGCCCTCTTCTTGCTACAGTGAGGGTTCAGCTGAGCTTTCCAAATCAGAAAACAGCAGTAACACCAAGCCCACTTTGTCCTCAAGCCACCTTGAAAGCATGGCAGAGGTCAAAATCAAACAGACAAGGGCCACAATGCTTGTCCCAGGTTTTTCATTCTCTGTGAGCTCAGAGTAACTGTGTCAGATGAATCCTTATGACAAGCAGTTTAATGGAGTGGTGGCATCAGACACACCACCATCTCCTCCCACACTACTATCAGCGCTATACAACTGGCAACTCTAGCGGGCATCACAGAACAGTGCAGACTTTAGAAAGACGTAGTTCCCTCGAGATTAGCACCAACTATGAGGCAGCACTGTCTGTGGATGTTCAAATGCACCAGACAGTACTGACATCTTACGGCAAGACCAGGCACATACTTGATATGAATTATAGACATCAAGAGGACACCACGCAGCAGAACTGATGTTTCAGTCACAAGAAATCCCCCACCCTTTGGCTTTTAGTCCAGGAAGCACACGGCAAACATCTGTTCAACTGCACACAAACAAGCCTGCGGGCATCAGCTTGGTTTTGGCACCAACAGAACTCTTTTACCTACAAAGCGTTGCTGTAGGCATTGGAAAGGAGGGAAGGGAGAACGGCTCTCTCAAGCTTCACACACGAGACAGAAAGACCCAAACTAGACAATCCATTTGGTTCTTTTATTAGCAGAAGTTAAGAATACAGCAAGTAATAAGATCCCATCTTATGTGGAACCATCACCAGAGTCCCCAGCCATCAAAACCCCAGAATGTGCTTCATTGCTTTCAACAGTAAGCAATTTTAAAAAAGAAATATACTGAACAAGGCCACTATTTAACGGGGAAGGAAAGAAGCTGTAGGTCCTAACTATTCTATGGCAATAACCTGCACACAGAGCAAGCAAGCCTCTGACTGCTGAGAGTAAGGCATTCAGGTGCCAACCTGGGAAGAGTTCTCAGCAAGAGCTACAGAAAAGTGCACAGCTAGGTCGTTTTTATTGGAACACACTAACTTCTTGAGCGGAGAGACTGACAGGGTTAAGAAGAGCAGGTGGAGTACTGTGTTTTTGTAATAGTTCTGTGCTGTGTAGGACCAGGTTACAATCACCCTTCAAGGAGTGAATGTGGGATGATCCAGGATGGAGACTGCCACTTCTGCTGGTACTGTTACAGAGGTATCCCAAAGCACCTCACTGACTGCTCTGATTCTGATATGTGCCATGCTTCTCTCAGACACCATCATGCTTCCTGCCAGGCAACTCTGTCTTTGTCCATGATGCTACTGCTATTACCCCTTACATCCAAGTTAATACTGCTCTGTACTTCACATCAGTACCACACAGACCTGTGATAAACTACTTCTGGCCCTACAGGTGTCCAGTGTTGTGATCCTACTGAGAACACATCCCTCTGAGCTCAAACTTTGCTGCAGCGCCTCTTTCTGCAGCTAACCTTGCTCTCAGAGGCTCCATTTGAGTGGTGAAGCCTTAATATCCAGTCAATTTCAGGAAGGCATTCTGCTTCTACTCGACTCCATGGAGCAAAGTAACCCCCCCGTAACACATTCCATGATATTCAGGGTAGGGGAAGATCTTTGCAAACCACATTTTTCTCTCAAAGGATGAAAATTCAAACTTGCAGGAGTCTTAAAAAAAAAAAAACAAAACAACAAACCCAAACAATCACACACAAAACCCCCCACCCTTTACCTTCCTTCCTTGCAAAATACAACGTTTTATGAGCTGTTTAACTCATCTGTGAAAGAGGTAATTGCCCTGAATTTCCAACTAAACACTCCAAGCAATACCTGTGCCATAACAAACAAAATGTTCAAGTTTCATCTTACGACTCCAAAGATTCTCCTTCAAGTCTGGCTTCTGACTGGGCTCCAAAGTTCAAGCTACATCAATTACACAGGAGAAGGGTCCAGGCCTCCCCTTATATAGGAGGTGTGTCAGCTCCACAGCAATCCAGCTGAACTCTTAGGTTTAAGAAATACCAGCAGTCCCACTGCTAAAGCACAGATGGGAAGCAGACCCAAGGAATTAAAAAAAGGAACTGCATTGGGCTGGTTGTGAATTTTTACTCTTACAAAGAAAAACCTGAAAACTCCCTTGGCATGTGGAGCCTGACACATGAGAAGGTAAAATGTGCTTGAGGTCTGCAGTAACTGTTAACTCCAAGTCCTGGAGCACACAGCTTCCTCTTTCCAATCCACCTTAACCCCTCCTCTGTTTCCCCTCACATGCTCAACTATCTTTTGACAAGTGTATTACCAGCATCTGTCCAGACAAACCAGAGCAGGCCCACAAGCAGCAACCAACCCAACAGGGGCCTTTGGGTACAGGCAGGCACTGATGCAGCTGGACTGTTAGCCATTTCATGTGTGTGGTTCACCCCATCATGCTCCAATTCACATGATGAGAACCAAACCAAGTGACTGTAAGATCCTCTAAACTCTCCCAAAACTACACAGGCCACACAATGCTGGAAGGCAGATGCTCCACTGGCTTAGGCAGAGTACAGACAGATCTTTCAAGTTACTCCAGCTAATATTGACTAACTCAGCCTTCACAACCCTCGTGTAGATGTACTGAACCTACTCCAAGTGCTGGCCAGGACCCCACATCACCCACAGCATGCTGGCCACCAGCAAACACTACAGGGCCAACATGCTTCACTCTGGGAATTCTACCTGGTCCTCCTGCAATCATTTATTTTGTGCAAAATTGAAACAGTGTGTGGTACTTGCATGTTGCATTCTTTACAAAAACCCTTTTCCCGCCCTCCCACTGTTTAAAACATTTATATAAATTTTATTTAAACAGAAAGTTAGAAATCTTATTTACAATTTGTTTTTTCTCCCAAAAGAGCATCTAAAATCAACTCCCAAACGCTCCAAGAGGATATAAATTTAACCTCAATTTTTTTCTTTTTTTTTTTAAAAAAAAAAGGAAACTGCTAAGCTATCCCTCCCCAATTCTACAAATAAATATGGCATTGAACAGAAGCCGATTTGGTAAGGGTCCTCTGTAGCTCAATCTGGAGATCCCAAGAATAAATTAGGGTTTCAGAATTTCCTGGTCTTCAAATTGATTCATTCCATTGCTTGAGGTATAGAATTTATCTTGGTTAGTCAGAATCCCCGTGAAGCTCCATGCTCCATCAGCTGAAACTTGGATTCTTCTTAGGTATTTGTTTTGCTAGCCTGTACGCTTCAGCCACACTTGCAGCACTGTTTTGGTTACGATCTTGGGCTGAAGGCTGGTTTTACTGCATCCCATCTTCCTCTGTGCAGCCTCCTCCAACTGTGAAGCGGAACTCCTGGAGGTTCGAAACCCCGTGGAAGTGCACAAAAGCACCAGCCACTACAAAGACGTGGAACAGCTGATGGGAGTGGAACTGAAAAAACAAAACACCTCTGTTCAGCCAGGGTACTTTGGGTTCTAGGGCTACCCTGTCTCCAAGAGAGACACACATTCTGCTGAAGTACACAGTAACACACAGCAGTGCCTCAAACCGAGAGCTGCAACATTCTCTAAGCGGTGTATTAAATCCCTCTGCTATCATTAGCAACATAATCAAATTCCCCACACACAGGGCTTCAGTCACCTTAACCATCTGGTTCACCAACAATTGTGCTATATGAGCATTAAGTGCATCTTTGTGAAGGGACAAGGATCATTTGAGAGCTTTGGACAAGAGGCTTAAGCAGGACACTTAAAACTGGTTCCTCCACAATGCACACTGGTGGTTTACCGATAAGAAGGGCTGCCTCGTAACAGCTAACAGACACAATCACTGCTCCAGTCACAACATGTGGATTTTTAATGCTTTTGTTTTGTTTCTCTGGCAGAGAAACAGAACAGAAAAAACCCCAGGTATTACATTAAAACCTAGCAACAGCCAGGTGTCCTGAAAGAACACCCAGGATGCTACTGATTATACTATAGCAGGATGCAAACCACGAGGGAGCTACATAACAAAGCCTGCCCTTGTTTGGGGGAAGTCACACCAATATGGAAAATGCTCTTGAAATATCTCTACAAGCGTGTATTTGCAGGCTCCACGGGAAGCTTGAGAAAGAACTGGTGGTACACTGGTGTGTAAAAGCACTGGTGGTGCTTTTAGAGACTAGCTCTTTATTGTAACTAGGCTTTGTGTGGCCATTTAAATAAGCCTAGCAAACTAGTGCTGTGCAAAAGCCACTCAAAACTACCCAGGCCTCATTCTCATTCTCGTCTTCTTCAGGAGCCTTAATCTATCTTAGGGGAAGTGGCCTTCCAAAGGTGCAACTCCCTCTCACCTTTACTCTTGCTTCATCCAATTTTTTTTCTTTACATCCTCCCCACGTATTCCCCCCCTTCCACTGTCTTTGTGATCCTTTCCCTCATAGGTTTCACTCACTCCCGTTGCTCTCTCCACCTTCTCTGCTTCTGTGCTAGAGATCCCTCCAAAGTCTACCATCTGTATGTAACTTTTACACTGGCTGCACATGATGACGAGTTGGACACTGTGAAGATCTCAGAACTCACTGAACATCTGCACTACTGTGCACAGAAGCACGGTATGGTGTGTTTGCAGGGTCCTCAACACGTACACATGCGCGTACACACACTTAAGTTTGCAAAGTTGCTTGCCCATCCTTTAAACCTACCTAGCACAGGTGCTGGCTTGTATTATTACACCAGCAAGTACCTCAGACCAGTCAGTCTGTGGTAATTCTGCAGGTGAGGCACCAGATAAGCTGGGCTTAGAAAGCCCATAGGCCCCATAAGACCTATGCTAAGCTTCTGGTGCAGCAGTTTGATACTTGCAGTAAGAAAACATTGACATAACATCCTCCAGCCTCAAGGGGAACCAGCTTTGATCTTGGTCTCCTCATCCAGGCCATTCTGTAGACTCACCCAGATGTCACACTTGCCAGGGAAGAATCTCTCCGGGATGCGGGCAGCATATAGTGCAGCACCAGTGATATACAGGCATGCCATGAGTGCCAGCCAGCCTATCTGCCCCATTGTGGCTGCTTTCAGGAGCCCCTCAGAGATGACAAAGTGCAGGGTGGGAATAACCCCACTAAGACCAAGACCTAGAAATACTCCTGAGAGGTAAAGAAAACGTGGGAGAGTCAGGTTCGAACACAGTGGCAGTAAAGGGAGACAATGAAAACACAAAAGCTACGGAAGGAAAACTCAGTATTTGCCAAAGCAGCAGAAAGGAGATGACCCTTGAAGTTGGAGGTCCCCAGAAGAGCTTTAATGAAAATGAAGTTAAAGAATGCACAGAATTCCTTCATATACCAGAAGCTATTTAGTTGTATGTTTCAGCCACTAGTGAAAAACTTCATTTATGGATAGCCTCTGCCAGCTTTAACATACATTAAGCCAGTTCCAGATTTTGGACTGTAGAGGGCACTGAGGCTACATTAACAACGTCTCGTTTTACCATCATCTCTCAAGAGCAAGACAAGGAGACAACAAAGAGATTCCGTATCAAAGTGTACAAGTAGACCTAGAAATCAGAGAAGTAGCATCTCCAGCTCATCTGATCTGCCATCTACAAGAACATGGCTTATTAATTTTACACTTTAGCAGCCAGTACAGAAATCTTGTATAAAAAGCGTGCATGGTGGGGAGTCATCACATCCCCGTCCATGGATTTTAAGTTTGGAGGGATGAACTATCTGAAAGTACCTCCATAGCTTGTCTGAGATTGTCTAGATTTAATGTTTACAGCATCTGCAGGTTTAGTAATGCGAAATATTAGTGTGCACATTCCATAGCTGCCCCCTAAAGCTTTTTCTTTCTTCCAGCCTCAGAATGTGAAACCAAATCTGCTTTTCTTCTCTTGATCACATGAAGAGAAAAACTGAGCTCTTTGTCTCAAACGCGTCTCTTATCTTTGCAAATCATTCAGATTAATTTGGTAACTCAGTGATTTGCTAGGATCTGAGCCTAGTAGTATGACAACAGTACGAACAGTGGAAATACACATACATACACCAAGCAGTCAGTCATTTTTTGAGACAGCAAAGTTGCTGGACATAGCTAGAAATACTCTGCACTACCTTTCCTACTGCATGTGTTACTGTTCATTTCAGGGATGCACCTTCAGGACTTACACCAGCCCTTATCTGTGCATTCATCTGGCTATAATAAATGCTGAAAGAAAAGCTCCCAATGCAAGAATATTAGTTCTCTAGACAATTAAGCTCTCTTAACTCTTCCTAAGATAATTTTTCCAAATGGCAGGTAGGAAGAAGGGGAGGCAGTCAGAAAGTAACACTTAAAGTTAACTTCAGGCCTTACCTGCCCTTACACCCCGGTATTCAGGGGTTGCAAACATGTCCCATTGTGAGACAATTATGGCTGCGATGCCCAGGACACAAATCACAATCAAGTAGATGAAGCAAGGCTGAGGATTGCAATAGAAGGAGTAGTACAGCCATGGTACAAAGCTGCCCATTATGAGAAGTGCAATGCCAGAATAATCCAGCCTAGAAGGAAACCAAGAATAGTTTGATAATTAATACAGACCTTCAGAAGTCCTCATACCAACACTCGAATACACCAAGCGCCTACTTCACATTGTAAAAGGAAGTTATTCTCACTATTGCAACTTCCTGACGGCAACTCTTCCAACACCGCTCTCCTACAGTAATGCATAACCTTGACAGCTAGTAAGGCCATTTTTGGACCATCATCAACAACGCAGCAGCCTTTAAAGCAAAGGGTTTTTTTGAAGGAAACTAAGATTTAAGCTTCAGATGAGGCAAAAGGCAGCACAAAAGTCCTCTGAACACAAAGGGCACACAGTACATTATGAGAGCACAGCCAACACAAACACTTTAGTATCTGACAAGCACGAGTTAGTTAGGCATCAGCTTAAGTGACCACTGGGGAATAACTTGCAATTTTTCAACCATGCTGTTTTTCTATATACCAGTGTAGAAAAGGAATTCTTACAGCCATTGCTTTTTACCACACCCTGACAAAAATGCTCCTACAAAAGATGGAGTTAATTTTTCAGTACAGCAATTTAATTGCTGGGTTACTTTAGTGGTGGTCTTGCAGATCACACAATTCTAGGCTGACTAATCTCAGGAAGTCAAAGTATTTCACAGCCTGCCAAAAAAGAATGTGTAGTAAAACCAAAAGACCAAGACATCCTGAAACACATTGCATAGCTGTCTTATGTAAGTTTAAGAGTCAAAGTTACTCAGAATAGTTGAAATTACAAGAAGTGACAGCTGCATTAAAAATTCAAGGTCCTGCAACTGAGCTCTACATCTATTACTTGCAGCAGCAAGATGAACGTACATGCCTGACAAATGCAGAAAAAACTGGATGATTAAGAATGAAATGACAGCACAAAACTTCATTGTGCAACAAGCAATATTTAGAATAAGCTGCAGTGAATTTCTGCTCAATTGTAACCCAAAGTACATGCAGTCATGCAAGGAACACCTCCTGCATGGTGGCTGCAGGCATAAATCACAACCTTCTTTTCCCAATTGGCTCCTATTTGGCTGACCCTGTCCTCCAGGCACTTACTTGGAGAAAAGCCGAGAAACACCTTCTGAGTGGCAATAAACTGTGTGGAAAAGCCATGAGAAGGAGAGGCAGAGTATGGCTCCCAAGAAGAACAATCCAACAACCACTTTCTCCTGCACAGGTGCTACAAAGGACATGTTTGGCCGGAACATGTAGAAGATTCCCAAACAAAGGAAGAACACACATCCTGAAAAACAGTAAGGCAGAAAGGTGTCAAGATGATGCAGACTGAAAGCCTTCCTTTCTAAAACTGTGACTTTCACATACAGGAGCACTAAACACAGGAGCTGCATGATGACCAGTAGCACGTATGGAGAATAGAGTACTGCCCTATTTCATTTTTGAATTCCACAAAAGGTGTTTCTGTCTCAGACTGATGCAACACAGACTTGCATGAATTCTGCATTTTCACTTGTTTTGCAAGATGCCTGACAACTAAGCTGGACATTTCTACAACAATAAAATATAAATCTGTTGCCAAATGTACAAAAAGAAGGGCATAGTTCAAACCACTCATACAAGCTGCAACTTAACTGTGTTCCTCTAGCGAGAAAGTGACAAGACACACATGAGGAAAAACGCACTACAAGTAATTTATTAATTGTCAGGATATTTTAAATTCACTCATCTGTACTGAATGCTATAATTAAGGAAGTCCCATCCAACCTTGTTAGGATAAAACCAGGAGAGGGATACCAACCTAATTTACAGAGTTGACCATCCACATTCCTCTCTCTTGCTCTCAAAAAGAGCCTGATGAAATAAATTAGTATTAGAAAAAGCTGAAAATACCTAGAAGATGTGTCCAGATGTTACCAGTCTCTGTATGTATTCTGAAGATACTCTTGAAACAAGCCCGGAAGGAAGGCATGGGTGGTCTGTGTCCATGCAACAGGTAGTCATTGTCCTTTAGCCAGTCAGGCAAAACATCATGGGGTATGACCCTCCATCGGCCCTCCCATACCTAGAAATTAGACGACTATTAAATGCATGGAATTGAGTTCACTGTTGTATGGCAAAGGTCAGAAAACCTATACTAGTAGAAGTGTTAATATATGAGCACAGTAAAGAGAAAAGGGTTGATGGGACATCTCTGGGGAAAAGGCTTTACACTTGAAATACAACTTTAAGTCACTGTTCCCTATTCAAAATGCTACAAAGTTGAGCTGCATCACCAGAGAAAGAAATAGTTCAGCATTTTGTTGAATAAGGACCCTACTGGACTTTTTTATTGCTAATGAAAGGAAAGCATTTAATTAATTTCCATGTTCTATTATTTTCAGGAATCCTTTCCACTAATTGATGAAGCCTACACTTACTTTTCTTCCAAGAAATAAATAAGTAAAAGCCTGTTCTTCCAGCCACAAGCCAATCTGATAATATATCTGCTAGCACCTGGGGCAGTCTAGCAAAAGAGTTACCCATCAGCACTAATAAGAGCCAGAAAGAGCAAAGTGGCAGGAGTCCAGTGAACCCTTTATCCAGGCTGGAAAAAAAAAATGCTCCCACACTCCCAAAATGAACGATGACAGATCAGTCAGGGGAACTGATCTGTAACTCTCCATTCCATTGGTTTTCTTCATTAAAAGGAGAGAGTGCACATGCACACATCTATTCTTGCAGCTGGTTCCAAATGAGAAAGAGTGCACACAGGTACTCTTAGCACTGCTTCAGTAACGCAAGTTATGTGCAGTCTTCAGTGGTGTCAGAAGCAGCACTGCCAAGCAGAGGGGTATCAGGGAATTGCTTTATGTACCGGGGTTGTCTCTGCAGTGTTCCTTGGATTTGTCGTCTGGCTAGTAATACAGGAGCGAGCCTGAAGAATCCTGAAACACTAAGTTTGAAAAGCTACATTCTTATTTCAGTTTCAACAATATGAGCCCAAAGCTTTAATATCAATTCTCCATAGTCCTTTGTGGAAGCAAATAAAAACTTATCAGCATAACCAACTCAGTTAAAGACTGGGTTCTTAAATACATTCTACAAGAAAAAAAACTGGTTTACTTCGTGAACCACAAGTCTGAATTGAGATAGGAACAGCAGGAGAAAAATCATGTTACACAATCCACCCGACAGAACATTTAAAGGGAGAAAATATGCATATTAACAAAAAAAAAAAACCACAACAACTGACCAGAAAAGCCTTATCCTAATCAACAAGATTCCCAAACACTGAAGAAGCCCCAGTAACTAGAGTCCCTCTGTAAAAACATCAAAGAAAGTAAGACCAGAAACTGATACAGCTCCATGGCTCTAAAATGTAGCAAAAATTGTGCCAAGGTCAGCAATTACAAAATCTATTACGGATTCACTTAGATACCTTTATAATACAGTGTTGTTCAAGTATGGCAAGACGAAGATTACTCTACACAGGATGCAAACTGGGGTGGGAAAGCAAAACACTTGCACATGTGAAGAAACTGGGAAAAAGATGACCTTGTAAATGAGAAGTGCTTCGAACCAGCTTTTTTCTGCTTTCACTCACAGATGTTTTTCAAAAGAAACTCCTCAGCAGCATCACCACCTTTAGAGTCTGACCTGCAATTTCTATTGTTCCATGCTTTACTATTCACTTATCACAGACTGAAATCCTAAGAAGTAGTAGTATTACTAGTAGTAACAAGAGATGCCCATTCAGGGATGGCACATAATTGCTCTCCCTCCCATCAGTAACAGCACTTGTCTTAGGTATAGTCTGTTGCCCTGTGGAGCCTTCTACAAAAGGCAACTACTTCAGCAGTTTACACGTGCCCTTACCTTACACACAAACTCCTCCATTCTCTCCATAGCATGGTGGGCTTGTAGAAGAGGTGACATGCCCATAAACCCCTCATCTTCTTGAGGTGACTCATCATTGTGTTTATTATCCTCACAACACTGGAGAGGAAAAAGAAAAAGAGAAAATGCTTTGTAAAAGGTGACGTCATTTTCCATCTAAAACTATGATTTGAGGTCTGGGCAAATAAAGGGGTCTTCTTTCCTTGTACGGCACTGAGGAAGGAATTCAAAAGGACCAGCAAAAAATTTATGACATTCTTAGGTATCTGAGAACAACACACATGTTTAATCCGTTTCGCACATGTTTTCACCACGTTTGGAAGAAAGCAGTGCTCTTCTGTAACTTACGTTTCATTCAAGTCCAGATATGGAGTCTGAGGCTGGCAGCGTAGCCACCTCTAGAGTGAAGGATTACTTCTTGGTTTATGTTTCCATGTCACTACGCCTGCCTTAATGCCTCTAACACATACCTGTTATTTTAGGATAATAAAAAGCAAGCCAGGGAGATAAATCCATTTGCCTTGTTATAAATGCTTCACTTAGATCTTCAGATTTGAACTAAAAATGTATTTCTGTTTAACTGACACTTCTGTTCAACTCATAACCCAGTAATGGACATTTACTCGCTTGTTTGGCTTTCACGGTATTCCATAAACTAGTATGAAACTTCTGCTACTTAGACAATAGGAACTTATCAAAGAAAAGCAGGAACAGACATCAGAGTTTTAAGCAAAGCTCAAATAAAGAGCAGCATCCACATCCCCAGAGTGTACCAAGATTTACAAAAACAAACAAAAAAAACCACTGAGCCTGGTTATTCAGCTCGTACATATAATCTAAAGGAATACGGCTTGGTAGTTTTCCACTCTGTGTTGACTTGTCACATCATCTACATATTATGATAAGCATGACTTTCTACTTAGGAAAAAAGCAGGAGAGGGGATCACAGAAGTTCTACATTCCTGTTTGCTTACTACAATGCCCATGGCCCATCAGAGACTCCATTTAGCATTTAAGCTTCCAAGATAAACAAGCCCAAGAACGCTAGAAAAGAGAGAATGAGCCTTTTGTACCCTTCAGGCTTGATACAGAAAGCTGACATATGCCTGGGAGCCAAGCCATGAAAGCCCCACAGTTCTGTAGGAACACTAGCCTCCTCCATATTATAAGCCATAACACTTTTTCTCTCTCCTATTCCCACATCAATAATGCCATCCAACGTGACTGAGAGTCTAGTATGAGAATCACATGCTTTATCAATTAATTATTGGTCATGTCTAGGTTAATGCTATGAACTTTTATGTGGGACAGATGCACAGGTCTGATCTCTGACTTACAGGTCTCAGAGTGAGGAGTTATTTCTGACAAGTTAACCTAACAAGCTGCTTAAAATTTTTGGGTTTTTAATAAACAAAAGGCGACTTCTTTCAGCTTACAGTTAGCTATCTAGAGTCTACAATATTTTTGGTTTTCCAGAGAGAAAAATGCCTTGCTAATACTAGCTTTTGTACCTGAGGTTCACAGTAGCCATTGAAGCTTCATCTTTCAAAAGTCATACACCATAGTCCTTGACCAAATTTTGCTTATCCAGGGTGCAGATCTCTGCTACGTAATACGTAGCATACGTCCTTTGCATTTTGTGTATGACCTCACATTGTTCATAATAGGACAACTTGGTTGACTAAACTAATCTTGGTACGTAATCCATGTCCCTTATATTGTCTGCTTGCCTTCATTTATCATTCCAGCCAACAACCTCTCTAAGCAAACCAAGGCAATGACTTCCTATTTTATAGTAGATGAAAGATATTAATATTGATTGGCTCTAGCCATATCCTACAGTAGTGTAAAAATATTAAATACAGTATTAAATACACTGCCTAGATTATCCCATTAATTATACTGAAAAAGGAATCACGCAACAGTGAGACACAAATAGGTTTAATATCTTTCTAAAGTAGGCACATATCCTGTTGGAACAGAAAGCATATTAATAAAACACAAATTTGGGTTCGTTCTGACTCAACAACATTCACTGATTATTTCCCACACTGTCAATTTTACTGCCTTTTGCTACTAATGGATCTCTCTGGTTAAGATTCTCCATTTTCAGCAGCATAAATAAGTAACTCAATGTCACAGAAACACTGAACGGTTTGGAAAGGACCTTTAAAGATCACCTAGCCTAAACTCCCTGCTGTGGCAGGGTCTGGATAAGATGCACGAGATGATCTGCAAATGGTACAAACCAAAGCAAACTTCTATTTCCAAGAACAGGACTTACAGAAAATCAAGGGTGGTGTTTAAGTTCCAATGTAATTTACACAAGAAGCACTGCTACGCCTTTTAGCTACCCTAGAATTGCCTCCTCCAGCAACACACAATGACCATCTGGAATCGGATGAACATTTTGGTAATCCTCAATTTACAAAACTGAGTGGACTGAAGGGGAAAAGGTCCCTGACAGAATCAAAGCCTGTATTCATTGAAATCGGCCCAGTGACTCAAAGCCAAAAAAATGTTAATTTCCCCCTCTGCACATACTCCCATTTCTAGAATGATGGGAATGTTTAAATTTGAACAGACTATAAAGCTCAAAGAGCACAGCTACTTATGAATTAGTCCAAAATCTTCACATTTTGGCAACGTGTCAAATCATTACTGAGCTTCTTTCAGTGATAAAAGGAATCCATATCATATATACAGTCCAGATTACTGCCAGAAATGGAATTGATTTTACTATCTCCTTCCTGCCATTAAACTGTAAAATTAGTATTCAAGGAAAAAAAAAACCCAAAGCTCAGCTTCTTAGTCCTTTTCTTGCTAAGGAGGCAAAATGAGGTCTGTTCTGGAACATCCGTCCTCTCTTGACTCCTTCCCATAATATCCCATTAGAAAAAACGGTAAACTGTGCTTTTTGGAAGCTGAAAATCTTTAGTTGCAGTGCAACACCAATGCCAGTTTTCATTTGGAAATCTGAAGGGGTTTATTTACCTTCAAAAATGTTCAGCTAGTGACTGAAGGGAAAAAGAAAAACGACCACAGAAAACACAAAACCCCATCCATACTTTTCTGTTGAGAAGGTATACTGCGGAACAGTTTTCACTGTGTTAAGCTCTTATGTACCTTAGGATTCACACATTTTCTCTTCTTCCGTTGACAGTATCAGAAAGCCAAGAAATAATTCTAGAACATAACAATACAGGCATGCATACAGTCTAGAAATACTTGAAAACAGAGCCTGAATTCTGCCCACAGGATTGCATTTTAAAACGGGGAACACATTGAGTAAATAATCTGACTTACCCGAGACCATGCAAGAAATGAGAGCCCAGAACAAAACTGCTGATACTCGTTCTTTTGATGAGGTATGATATATCATGAATCAAGTACTTCCAGAGTAATTTTTACCTCTGTACCTTCTAGATCACTGGCCAAAAGTGCTTTCATTCAGCTAATGTTTCAGATGTTTTTACATCATCTAATGTATACAAATGTCTTTGAAAAGCAGTCTCAAATTTTCACTAAATAGTTCTGTGAAGTCTTCAGAGCATTTGAGTATCTTTAAATAAATCCCCTCATTTATTTGTAACAAGCAAACTTGTTGCCATCATCAGCTGTCATTCCTCTGCTCAACGAATGCAGCAGCATGGAGAATCAGACTTTTATACAAATCAGAAGTCATGGCTTCTGAGTACTTACACTGCAAACAGTTCTGATAAGTCTATGGGAACACCAGACAATCCTTCCAATTTTAATATTACTCCCTTTGCAAATTCATAAAGTGTTTAAGCTACCAACAAACATTGTTCAGATACCTAACAAGATGGAAATTACACTAAAGAAGTATAAATATATCCCATGTTGAATACTGATATTAGAGGATAAACTAAATCCTAAAGACAAGTGACAATGGCTAGAACAGGTTTACTATTTTCTATGATGTCTTTACTTTGTGAAGTTTTCCAGATTATTTTGTAATACACAAGAAAAGAGGTAGAAATTAGACTTAATTTTACCACTTTGTACAGTTTCAGTCAACACGCTTCCAGAGAGATCATTTTCTAAACAAGAATTTCACAGTGCACTTTGGTAAGGACAGAAAAGGTTTAATACCAAAACCAAGACTCAGGACACCAGAGCAAGAAACTTAAGTGCCCAGCTGCATAATGTCCACCATTAAATAAGTTTCTTTTAACATTAAAATCTCAGTCTTTTATAGCAATGGCACTAAAGTTTTTTTTTTAAATTACATTTAGTACAGGAATTTGTTACCTGAATACAGTCCAAAAAAGTCAGATCACATATCCAAAAACCCCGTTACAGAGAAAACCACAGTAAAAAACTCACTCCAGTAAATGCAATATACTTCTGTCTCCTACAACAGCTTATCCTTCTCACACAGATTAGTAGTTTTTATAGCATCACTCTCAAATCTGGTAACAGACACACCGTTTATCAATGCCCTTACTGTAGAAAGGCCTGTCAGAAGTAAGTCACAATGGCAGAAAGAAGATTTCAGAAATCCTTTTCCCACTTCTGAGAATATTCTGTTCTCTGGACTTAAAGTTTCAGAGTTAGCTGATTACTACTACTGGCACAGGTGACATGCAAGTTCTTGTCTATCACTTCAGACTGATATTTTGGTAGAAAATGCCATCAGTCTGTGTTCATTAGTGTGCAAACTGAAACATAAATCAGACTTGAATGAAGCTACTTTAGCTTACTGTCAGAAGTGGTCCTCACCATCATGTTTCATGTGTCTTCTGACACCGCTCTAATCCTTGAATTGATTAGCCAATGCAACATTACTAATTCCTCACATTATTGCTAGGTGCGCTTTCTATTAGTTAATAAAGTTGATTCAGATAACCAAGGATTTAAGGAGCTCAATCTAACGAACAGAAATGAAGGGAACATCAGTTCCTGTTTGCATTGCATAATACTTTCGTAGATATGTGATTCACAAGTTTCTTTTCGACATACGTCACTTGGATGCCAATAATCTCCAGTCCTCCTTTCTTCAGTGTTCACCAGGTAGGAGGCTAAGAACCTAGCTAGGCACAGATTAAGAAAACCTGAACTAACCATTACTTCAACAAGACAACATATTCACAAAACTTCAGCAGCTTTCAGGACTGCACTTTCAGAAACACAACAGTTTTCATCACTTGCATTTGATGAAGAACCAGAAGTGCACTCATTAAGCAGTAACACTAGTAACTGCAGCATAAGCCTGTGCCCCAATAAGGGCAAACTATCCTGTGTTAGGGTTGGGACAGACTAGTCACTTGAGTGTCTGACCATGCACATACCTATGTAGTATTAAGTTCTGGAATTAATAAAGTTCAATGTCTTAAAGCTCAAGTGTGATGCCAATTCACCACCAAGATGTCACAAGTGATCTAACGCTACCATCAGAAGAATTTCCAAAGTCTGATGTGGTCTGAATCTTTTCTCATGTTCAGCTGCTGACAGATGCTTCTGCCACTCTCTTCTTGATCTGTGTCCTGACAAACTCTGCCATGGTACAAACACATCATTGTAACACAGGCAAGATAGTTCTCAAAAAGCAAATGTCTTGATTAACATTGAGTCATGGGATATTACAGGACTCAGTACTTACACACAACTCTTTTCTTGAAACACAAGCTAGAAAACATCTGTCACAGCATTTACAATACCACTGTTATCCCCTATATTAAACTGAAGTCACAAAGTCTAGACATGACTTGGAGGTTTTGCTCTTGTTTATCTTGATCTCATCAGATGAATGATTAATAGTGCTTAACATGACATTCAAGTCATTTAATGTTTCATGGGGCCACCAGGCCAGATTCAGTTACTTGAGAGCATTCAGCATAATGGCCAGGACACATTCAAGGCTATCACATAAAAATGCTCTTTTTCTAATCGCAGTCCTGTAACATCCTTTCAGCTAGTCAGATTGCTTTTTTCAGGGACTCCTCCGTGTCTATTCTGTCAACTGACCTTTTATCAACAGGTCTTTTGTAAGGAGAAAAGCAGCAGTAGGTTTTTCCACACCATACCAATTCCCCTAAAAGCCCATTGCACATTTTCAGCATTTTGACAGCTTATGTTCTGTGGATTGTTGGCAATTAACTGTAAAAGCACTGCACCTTAAAACTGTCCCTGACTTCCCCTAAATTCTGCACACATCAAGTTATTCTAAAAAAATAACAGCTTTGTCGTTTAGAATTTACATTCTCTCAATCTGACAGGCTTGTAAACACAGACACACCAGAGTTTTCAAAAGGCTAACTGCATTGACCTTCTAAGCAGGATGTGCAAAGATGTTTTTGCTGTCACAAGACCAAAACGTCTTTCATTAGCACTGTGCCAAAGACCCTTTCAGCCTGTTGGTCAAAATGCTAAGTGCTTGAAGGTTCCTGGAGTTTAGTCTTTTTCCTTTTCTAGGTCACCTTCTTATAAAAGCCACACACCCCTTAATACAGCACTTGGAAACAGTTTTATACAGCTGGTCATGGGTGACTGCTTGCTGGCACTCATTAAAAACAAGCTCTAACATTTAACATTAATTTAGCAAACAGTCCTAGGACAAAGTCACATTTTTGCTTTAGCAACGTTCCTGAAGTACTCTTATTAAAGCTAGCTCCCTCATTAAATATCTTCAGATAAAAAGAGTTTGTTGGATCTCTAAGCAGTAGCAGCTATTTTTCTGTCAATGCCCCATACCTGATAAGGGCCTCAATGCCCACACATGTTCATTGGTACGCTCTGGGGAAGAGCCTGCAGAAATTGCTTCTGCTGCCTAAGATTCTCATGTGCCATTTTCTGATCTTCTGTCACTGTTACAAAAACAAGCATACTGGGCTCATGGGGAGAAAAAGGCTCTGTTAAAAAAATACAGAGACTGAAATGTGTCCTGCTGAACTTAACATAAGAGCAGAGTCAATCAATCTAAAATAGGAGGAAAATGCAAATTAACTCATCAGTACAGCATTATTTCTCTTGTATCACTATGAAAGGCCATCATGTCCCCCACTGCTGCCCAAATCAGCAGATGCAATCTCCAAGAGAACAAAGGCAAAAACTGGAATCTAACCCTTGTCCACAGAAACAGTTGTGCCAGTGAATGATAAACAAGACCACTCCCTCCTCCTCTCAGTTTCAACACAGCGCAGCAAGCAGTGCTTACAAAGCCAGCTGCCAGGCAGCAATCGCAGCAGAGTACCAACACCGCCCCTCTCAAAAAGCTGCGACTCTCCAGACTAATAGGAGACAGTTGAACCCAGCTGCAACTCAACAAGCCATAACCAATTACAAATTTTGTGTTAATTCACATGAGAGTTCTCTGGGAGAAAGGGTAGACAGAGCCATGGCCATCTTCCACATGTCACCAGCCTTCTGGGCAAAATACTGTCTACTCGTGGTTGACTAGGTCACCAGTTTCTGCCTTTTCTGCAGACAGTAAAACTCTACAAGCCTGTTAATAAACTAGGCACACCAAATGTCAGTGAAAAATGCACTTCTGTTTTATAACAAAGACAAAGATGTTTTGGTGGCACCTCAAAATCTGTCATGCCAGACCTCTCATATATACTCAAAAGACAACCTCTACCAGCAAAACCTGTAACACAACACAGGAGTCCAGATTTTTAAATCTTAACTCCAAAGTTCCAATATTAAAACGTTAGTTCAAAAACCTAGCAAGGAACTGGCAAGTACATCTACAAATGAATAGAAAAAAAACCCCAAAAGCTATCAGATCGACTATTCTTAAGACTCTAATGTTACTGTAAGCCTTCAAGACTTCACCTGAATCTTTCTCACTCTGATATCATAAAGATAAGTTGGCGATTCAGTGAACTCACACACACTCTCCTGTCAATATTAAAACTATTTTTGTAGCATATTTTTTGTAGATAATATGTAGGGACTTCAGTAACAGAAAAGGCTTTGAGGGAGTTCTCCGATTCAGGTTAAAAGCCTCAAGTCATTTGCTCATCCTTCAATTACTCTCAAAGTTTTCTTTTGTACATGTTACATCCCTCTGCCTCTTTCCTTCAAGTCACTTTGATATTTATGCTCTAGGAAGATTTACAGCTACATGTAGGTATCATGAGATGTTAAAAGGTCAACTAAGTTCCACTTGAAGTCAAAACCTATGCTCCCTGAGAAGCAATCCAAAATTCCAGATGTTTTCGGTCCATTCAGAAGATTTGAGAGCTATGCACACCCTCTCCCAAACCCTTACTATTGATTATCAAACACTTTATATACCAACCGGTCTCCACTTTGTGGGCCCATTTCAGTGCCACACAGGACAAGTGCACAACAGCAGCTCAACTACATGAAAGGAATCACCATTCAGGACCAGGAAAGCCTGATGACTGAAATAAAGGCAAACAAAATGGTTCTTTTGTTTAACTTGTCAGTGACTGGAGGTAAAGTACAAAAGGAAAGAGTCAAGGACAGGTTTTCAGGACTGCATAAAGAGCCCATTCATCAGGTTACAAGAAGTCACATGCATTTCATTGTGTCATTGTGTCAGCTTAACAAAGCTACAGTAAAAGATTTCTTTAGGAACTATCACTGGTGAAATTACAAAGGCATTTAAAACACAGAAACTCTAGGATGCTCTCTGAAGGGTCAGGCAATCCCTTATGCTACAAGAGGGAAGCACCTCCTGAAAAAAAAATGTTTTACGGTTACTGTGTAATAAGGCAAATTTAAACTGATGAATTAGGTAGAACAACCATGCAGCTAGCCTGATCCTTCTCTCACCACCAAGTCTTTAACATCCAAGTCAGTTGTCACTCCCTCTCAAAGTCGCAGAGGGTACACCACTCATCTGCCGCTACACTAATTGCAAGATTAGTGAGAGATAAGCAAGATGTCTTTGGAACAGATACTTGGAAAAGGGGATTAACATCCTAGGAGAGAACAGAGATGTATGGGATAAAACACAAACTAAAGAGGTTCAAGTGCAAAAAGATAATGGTTTGACACGATACGTAATTTCTCATAAGCATCATTACAAAACTGGCATTTGCAGCACTGCCAGAAGGGTGCAGTGTTTTTTATTATTATTTTGGATAAGCATGCCCCATAGAACTGTTAAACCTGTGCTACATGTACTCAGTGAATGCCACAATTTAAAGATCTTTAACACAATCTTTAGCTCACAGTTATGTAACCACCCAGGTAGGTTACTGGTGCAAGGCACAACAGCCTCAGAAAAAGCTTTAAGGACTAAATTTCATATTGTAATACCATCTCCATTTTTCTTCATGAAGATGCTTTTTTTCCCCTAAAGAGGACCAATGTTTGGGACCATCAAAATTAGAAACAGATAGTATACAATGCAAGGTGGGAGGTGGTGGTGGAGAATAACTCTGAACAATACAGTGGCATTGTTTTCTACACACATCCTTAGAAAAGAATATTAATTCATCAAAAGCAACTGGGCAAGAGCCCAGACTGCTTCCTCTTTATGAGTGGAGCAGAAAGTGGGTATACAAATAGATAGAGGGAACAGAATCTTTTATAGGAAAGTTTGGGAAGATTTTATATAAATAAAGCAGCTGCAGCACTATAAGCAGGGTAGTAGTAGGTGGCAACAGGAAAAGTAAACAAGGCAGTATCATCACAGGATAAAAATACAATTTTACACTAATATATCAAGTCTCAGGCCCAGTAAATTTTGGATGTAGGATACATTAGAAAACACTTCTAGTCAAGAAAGTCAATGCATTTAAGCTTTTCATAAATAGAAGGGTTTAAAAACATTAAATGACCATGGTTGTTCTATTATGGAGACGCTATTCAAGTCTCATCCACTTCCTTTCTCCAGCATAGGAATTTCTTGATTATTACCATCAGCTTCAGCGTTGCTGCATTTAGCCACTAAATTACTAATACAGCAGGCACCAGCCGAGTCCTTTCACAAGGCTACATTTAACAAGTGTGCCTGAGTGCCATTGCCAACTATGGAAGAACAATATAACCTCATATTACTGTTATCCAAACAAGAGCCTCTTCAAAACCAGAGGAAAATCATGCTCTTGAACTAATAAGTCATTTCTGCTGAGGCAGCTGCATGCAGCCAGAATGCACAGTAGTTGCATAAAAGTGAATTCCAGCTGACATTTGACTTACAGCTGTGCTGTGGCTTACACAAGACAGAGGAAGATACATGGTGTAATGTTTTTTCCAGATTATTTAGAACACTGCAAAATGTCACATAATAAAGGCCATCTGGCAAGCTAGTATTGGTACTTTTAACAGCCTTTTAAGAAAAAAGAAAGTAAAGATATCACAGTACTAGGAACAAGAAATCACAAAGGACAAGGGTAAGAGTTTAGGCTGAAAAAAATTTAAAAGCAGGTGGCCATGTAAGGAAGGGAAAGCAATGCCGTTCAAGAGAGAAGAGCAAAGCCCAAATGGGAAGAACAAATCTCTGTGGCAGCATTTTATCAGACTAGGAAGAAGACATCAAATACAAGAAAGCTAAATATTTGTAGTGAAGCAAAAGAAAAAGAAACACATACTTTTGTTGTAAGGATGAAAGGAAAAACTAAAAAGCAAAGCAAAAATAAGACCAAATATCAACATAAAAGACTAACACATGCTAAAAATGCCTGAAAAAGTGTAAGACAAAATGATACTTCAACTATTTCCAAAATTCTAAAATTAAACACTGTCTCATCTAAATAATTTCTATTTAGCTAAGCAAATGTCCAGAAATAATTACAGACCATAAGCAGTTACCGGCTTTCACTTTAGGGTTATTATAAATAACATATGTTAATAAGTATAAATTATCTGTTACCAAACAGGAGGGTCAAAGGCAATAATGAAAATAGGCTTCAAAAACAATGATCTCAAACACACTGTCAGATTCAAAATAGCTGCTAGTAAAACTCAACGTCTCTTTCTTCTAACATGAACAAATTCAGGTGTTCGCCAGGACCTTGCACCTTATTTGCTTTATGACTTTCCAAAGAAAATCATGCTGGGTATTTCCCTGTTACCATGATACTGTGAATGCCCTATAAATGTTATAGCAGTGTACAACTTGGAGTGATTGGCTTGACTTATCAGACATGAATACATGTTCTGTCCTCTCATTACAAGGACACCTGAAGCTAAATTTCATGAGAGTTCAAACAAATCAGATTAAGACAGACTAATACAGGTTTATCATGTCAGCTCAACTGTGACAGTGGTCCACATACACACCCAGAATCTGTGGCAAATGCAATTACAGCAATGGCCCAACTCTTTGGCATAGCAGTCTACATTAAGAGGCATCAGCATGTTTTTGCTGCTGGCTAAAGCCACTCGGTTGTTGTAACTGAGCTGATAAACACATTAAGCCATCATAAATTTAATAGTGAGCCCAAAATGAATGCCTCTTCCACTTAATTGTGTCAATATACATCTGTATGTATCCTGAGAGAAACATTAATTACAAAGTTTTGAAACTCTCTAACCAGAAGGTACTTTTGTCCAAGGCTTGGACATTACCTTTGTGTAACATCTAATTAAGCTGTGACACCTTTCCACAGGATGTTGTGGCTGTTAAAATTTACAACAGCTCATGCACCAAAAATTCAAAAGCATTGCCACTGGCTCAGGAAATCTGTGACCCACCAATTACTAAAGGCTGGGAGAGTGTCCTAAGGAAGCAACACAACATGTTTCCCCATCCTCATAATCTTCCTTACAAGTCTGTTACTGGCTACTGTCCGAGAACAGATATTGTGCACCATGGAAGACTGGTCCTATCTGAATGCTTGCAAACATTTTTATATATTAATCTCTAAGACAATAGCATTTAGCCAAAGTTCAGATTAGTCAGCCAGAGTCAATATATCTTCTTTCACTTATAATTAAGTTACAGAACAAAAATCTCTGCAACGTCCCAGGAGAGAAATAACCAGTATAAATTCTGTTACTTTGCGAAGGAAAAGAAAAAAGTTGGTAGACTAACATTTATGCCCTGTCACGTCACCCAAGTTTCAGTTGAGTATTTTTGGCATCTTCCTGGTTTTATTACAACTATTTAGCAGGTAAAAAGAGGTTGTAGGTGCATGGTTCACATTTACTGAACTTATTTCAAGCATTGAAGCACTTATATCAAAACTCACTTTTCCTAGCAAACCAAACAGATAATTACATAGCTTACATTTTCCTGGCCAGAAGACAGAGGTTGCTCCACTAAAAGAAGCCTCTTCTCAGAGGTATTGTCTTCAAAGGCTGCCTGTGTTGTTGCCGTGTCAGACATCTGTCCTTTTCTGAGCCGTAGACCTGGCTCTGGAGAACCAGCATTATCGAGTTCCGTTAGTTCATTCATGAGATGCCGGGAGCCTTCCCAAGTATTCTCTTTCCTCTTGATTCGGTTTGGCTGATTATGTGCTGGCTCTGAAAGACACGCAGTTTGTATAACTGAAGTTAAAAAGAGGAGTGTAAGAGTTGGCTGGAATAAGAGCATGCTTAAAAGCTACCAAACAGCTACAACAGCTTATATATGTGCCCAGACTTCCGCAGGATCAATTGTATAGACTCCAACATTACTGGACAATAAATTCTCTTCTCGCGAACACTAACACTTTTGTATCCTAATGGAAATTCAACAAAGATGATAGAAAGCGAGGCTCATAACAGTTTCACAGGATGGTTTAGGATGGAAGAGGCCTCAGAGATCATCTAATTCTAACTAGATGATCAGAGATCATACACAAAACCAAGTGAGGGCTGTTAATATTGTTTACAAATAAAGTAATTATCACAGGCATGGTGCTATTATCAGCTTTTTGTGGGTATGAAGCTCATAGCCAATCTCGATCATCTGAGCTAGGGTTTCATGATAACTAGGATGCTAAGTACTGGTACTTGCTCAGGTAATAGCAAGCAAGCAGAGCTGAAGCAGCAATCAATTTTAGATTGAATGCAAGGAGAGCAGTCGCACACAGTGATTATGTTTCCTTTGCTTAAATTAACACATCCACAATTACTGTTAGTAATGGGTCAGTACCTTTACTTGTGTAAGGAACTAGACTAGACAGATTTAAACACCATTCATTCCCCACAGCATTCAGAAACAGATCATTCTGCCAGAAAACTACAAGCCATGCTTTCTCATCAGAAAAATAGCTATTTTGCACTTGTAACACTGCAAAAAGGGTTTGGGGTACATCTAGCTTACCACGGTAAAGATTGATTACATTTGCACAAAATTACCTAATGACAACCTGTTAATCTGCGCCCTCATCCAAAACCATTCCTAGTTACCAATTTAGCCTGCACATCACTGTACATTGGTCACTTCAATGGCCTGTCAAGAGATACCTTCTTCACACTGGTAGCCTTGGGAGACACAACAGCCAGAGTGCTTTATAATCAGAGTGCCAGAAACCATCAGAAAGCATTAGCTAGCAGCTGAGGCACAGAATCACTCTGAATGAGAATCCATTCATTTTGCACTAATCACTTGGTGTCATTCTATTACTGTAGCATCTAAGTACTTAGATGTGACTGACACACAACATTAACATAACCCATCTAACAAGTTTTAACTCGCCAGTGTGCATAATTAGATTGGAATTTTAGTGCTCAATAAAAGATGCCCAACTTTGTCATAATGTAGGGAGGCAAATTAAAAATATAAGATGGGGAATTGATACTGGCAGTCTTGTAATAAAATGTCACCTCTAAAAAGCCAATAAATAATGTATCCTTCCTTTCAGGGACTAATTCATTTACATATGATCATTGTGAGATAATTCTCAGCTCTGACAAATGTGCTACAGTTAATTTTGCTGCAGCAGTTTGTAATATTATATGCCCTTAGCTGCCTGGCAACCCCCAGATGGGAGAGCTGCTAATGAGCAGGTAACAGGCTTTGCAGAAGTAAATGATACCTCAGCTGTCCAAGTTCAGTATGGCATACTGTTTTAATTACCCAAGAAGGTAAGTTTACAGTATGACAGCAGAGCAGATGGTTTGCCCACCTTCCTGCAAACTCTGCTGCAGGATTGGTAACCTCCATCAGAGAGGTAACATCTAAAATGGCCACAACTGTTTATTTAATAAACACAAGAGCTGTAGTACTAGCAACCCATGAGAACTAAGCTAAGGTTTAACATTACACAGGAAGCCCAAATGAAGTTGAGCAACTGGATCGTAAGAGAAAACCCAAGTATTTTAAAAGCCAAACAACAACCAAAATCTTGACTGGTTTTGTGATACTTTAAGCAGCCCATTCACAATTCTATTTTTTATGCGAAAAACACAAAGACATTAGCACACCGCCATTTGGCAAAACTGATCCAGGCAAGTAAGAAAACACGCAGCAAGAACTACAGTTTGAAATTAAACTTATTGGGTATCTTAAATTAAGAGGCAATTTCTAAAAGAGTAATTTCAGTAAAGTCCACCATACCAATTTGAAGCTGCAGCTACAAACCAAAAAAAGCAGAGCAGCCGTTTGTAAAAGGTACACACATCTCCACTGATATTCCACACAACATTTCAAACAGCTAGAGTAGTTTCACGAATTGTTTCATTTGCATTAGATATTTAACAAGCAAGTTTTACTAGTTTTTCTTTCTACAAGCTTTAACCAATAGAATTAGCATTGTGTGATGCGTAACCTGCTACATTGCCTAAGAGCATTTCCTTATATCACCTTGGTGACATTACAGAAGCAATGCTCAAGAGACAGAGTAACAAGCAACAGGACAGGCTTAACCACATTTGGTCAAGATGCTTGTGAAAGGCTATTCTAATGCAAGCTACAAAGAATGCCAAGATACTTCTTAAATCAGGCCTTGCATAATTACTTCGCTAGCCCTCGCTGCCAAGCAATCACTAAGGTTAAAAATACAGTATTGATTTCAGCTCCAGTGCAAGAGGTCTGCATTCAGCAGTAGAGCTGAACTTGATGCAGAGTAAACACAAATAGTTGCTTTCTGAAATTTAAGTGGAATTGTTCAATAGACTGTTTCCATTCTGTCCCTCATTTTAATGCTAAATGTGCTTGCCCCTACTGAGAACACACAAAAAGTAAGCAAGCCAAAAGATAATCCAAAAACATTGCTACTGATTTCTAGTCCTTTCTAGAAATGTACTACAAAACCAAAACCACATGCCTGAATGCAACAGAAAAGCACTAAGAGCCTGAACTTTCTGTTAAGAACTGAAAGCTAGCAGGGTGAGATTATCAACACTAAAGACACAGCTGTATCTTTAATTTCTACTATAAAATTCCTACAACCCCACAATACAGTGACCAGGATGACCTTTTTTCTAAGAAAACAGAGAGTCAAGTATGGTCAGTAGCTGGAAGAAAAACGGCTGAAGTATTCAGAAAAACTTACTGCCTCGTTCTGTTTCAGAAACTATGAGGTCTGTGAAAACAAAAACTAGAAAATGGAAAGCTACAGAATATTTGAGGTCTTGGAAAAGACTTGTAATTCACTGAGATTGTAAGTCTTCTAAGTCCTTTAACTTGTTTGCAGCATGCAACAATGAAATGAATGAAAATTATTTTTAGTTTTAAACTCATAGCTTAATGAAAACTATGAGTTTTCATTAAAATTAGATTCAATTTAAAGAGGAAGTTGCCATGTAAAATTTAAAATTTGCCTAATGACTGTATATATAATAAGCATAATATTAGCATTTTGATCAGTTTGTGAGTTCCTGCTGCATTTAAAATCAGCTGAAAAAAGCATCTACAGAGTTTGTTTTGGTAACTGCTTGCTTGGATATTTTTCTAAAATATAGTAAACTTGCAAAGGCTAACTCAGCTTTTAAAAGGACTTAACCAATTTAATACTATCACAGTTGTAAACACAACCTAGAAACATGAAAAGTAGCACTCAAGCAGTCGAATTAATTTACTGCTGCCCACACACAACCAACAACTTAAGTGGTCACCTCTCCTGGCTGTTCTCTCCACTCCAGTTTAGACATCTCTCCAGATCGAGAAGAGTGAGTGCCAGTCTCAGGCTATTGACAGATAACACACTTCTGCAACCAGAATGGGAAGGCAACAGTATTTCAGCAGTTCACCACAACTGTGCAACATCATAGGAGTCAACATTCACAATTACAACACAATTAGGAAGCTGCTTCACTCCTCAAAATGACAATGAAAGGGTAGTTACACAGACTTAAGCACACCACTGGACAATGCTACTGTCCTCTGTAGGATCTTCCTGGATATCTGCCAGGAAGGAGTGACCTGGTCCTTCTAGTGTCCCAGAATTAACCTGGCATAAGGATGGGTTTTCCACTGAAGCTAAACCATGTCACATGGTAGCAAAATAAAGCAAGAACACTAAGGGTAGTGTCTGTAGTTAATTGTGAATGACAGATTTGTCACTTCATTTTTAGGATAAAACACAGTTCCAGATGATCGGACTTACCTACCAAGCAAAGTAATCACTCCAACATTCAACACTTCTCTGTATGTTCCTCCTATAACACAAGAATGTTCCCTCCAAAGTTATTTTGTTTAGTCTGTAGCCAGTATTTGAAAGAAGAATGAAAACTGCATCCCTGTCCACTGCCTTTCTGACAGAAACTTTCCTGTTCAGGAAGCCAATGTCACCCACTGTGTATGCTCTTTCCTTGCTAGTCCTCTTCAGAACATCCATTAAACTAGCACAAGCAATGTATACACAAACCTTCATAAGATGAGCTCATTATCCCTAATGAGCTTAGTTATCAACAAAACAAGAGGTCACCATAAAAATTTCAAACTCCATGATTTTTCAGAAAATTCACTAATGTTTAGTGAAGGGTGTGAGTGCCTGAAAAGTCTAAGAGATACTATCTCAATCTACAGATTTTGCCTTACCTGTGTCTAAGCATCATCCCTGCTACAACAGCATATCACTAGCTGCCAGTAGAAAGGCATGGCCAGTTGACCAGTAAACCACTAACAGGTAGATAACTTTACCAAAACCAAAGCTGTTTAGACTAGACATTAGTAATAAATTAAGCACAATTCCATTTCCAGAACCCTTAGTACAGGTGCAAATGTCAAAGCACTTCTAACACAACTGTGGCCAGACTGTTTGTCATAAGAACACAGCTTATACTGAGTGATGGAGGGGATTTTTTTTCCTACAAAAGAGTTGAGTCTTCCTACCTTGACTGAAATCAGGTGAATAAAACATAGCATTGTGTGCACATTTTATTTCTATTACTAACTTCTGGTGGGTGCCATGATTAATCCCTCCCAAACAGTATAGTAACACAAACAGTATCCAGTAACATCACATAAAAGCTTACATTATTCTCAGGTGACACTGGCATCATCCTGTCACCCAACGGGTTCCTTGACTCCCCAGTACTCAATTGAGTTCATCAGCAGTGAACTGTTGGCACAGTGCTGGTTTTCTGCTTTGGATAGGTGTTTTTTCCTGGCAAGGGGCAGGGGAGGGGAGACATTGTCTTTAACTTTCTGCTTACCTTGGCTCATCTACCAGGGAAATAAGGCAAGTGCCAGTGGCAATACAAGGCAGGTGTACATGGTTTGGGTATAGAAAAGAGGAAGAAAACAAGCACTGTGTCACATGTGTTAAGGCTGCCACTCAGCACATGGCCCATATAGCCCACGCTGGGTTGCTCACTTAATAACTATGGGTGATACTCACTGCATTTTCATTCATTACATGTAATGAAGATACAAGAAATCCATACATTAAGCAGATCTGTGAATTACTGAAGTTTGAAGGCCACAGCTGAAAAGCTAACAGAATACTTATACTGAAAGATTTAAAAGTGTAACTTGAAATAAGGGATTTTTATCCTTTTTTTCCCTTAAGATTCTTTCAATGATTGAGCTGTCTCTTTCAATTAATGAGTTAAACCTGCACAGCAACATTCCAAATAGGATCCAAAAATACAGTCAACACCAAAGCAAACAAGGGTATGTATGAGGGGGGGGCGAGTGGAAATCACTGAAAACTTTGTTTTATTGATGTACCCTAAAGAAAAAGAATGGATCAGGCTGTAAAAATTCTTTGGAGGTCATCTTTGAAAATGAGGAAGCAATCAAGCACCTCTTCTCTTAGATGTAATTTCCCTAGATAAAGAGGCATCTACAAAACAAAGATTAGACTCCTGTGGAGGGTCAGTGGCCAAAAAGCTGTCTTTGTAGTTCCTAAACTGTCACTGGGCACTTCAGCCTAAGCTATTTCACAGCAGGCTGCAGAGGCAAACAATCAAGCTCATTCTGATGCATCTGGATCCAAAGAAAGGGAACAAGCCAGCAGCCTGCCTACATTAACAAAATGCTTCCATTTCAGAGGATCCCTTTACACTGTTACAACATTTGCCCAATTTGTACTGCAAATTGGACCCCAGTTTTGTAACTGGCCTAAGCATTATGTTAGAGGTTAGCCCACCCCCGGTGCACAATGTCCGGTTGTAACAGACTGGATGACTGCTCTAAGTTAGTTTTATTCTTCAATAAACCAAAACCAAGAGAATTCTCACAGAAGCAGTACAAAGTGAGGTAACAGAAGTTCAAGTCCTTTTTGCATCACATTCCACAGAAGTCCACAGCTCAGATCTGGAAAATGCGCTTTTGGTTCCACTTTCTTTAAATGGTCCCATTTGTACAAGTGAGAAGCATTCCATCTTTGCACACCTTTATGATTTTATTGCTATGACATGTTCCTAACTCACTCCAACTTACTTGACAGCTGCCAACAACAAAAAGATGCAGTTGGTTTATGTTAGTAACACATTGGATCACAGAATGTCTAGAAGTGAAAGACAAATTAGACACTACTTTCCTCTTAGGTGAAAATTTCAAATACATCCTTTTAACTGTTGCCTCAAGGATATCAGTTCACAGAAGATGAAGAAAGCAAAGTCTTTGGAGCAGGCACTAAAACTCACAGCAAGGCTGCTAAACTGAAGTTACATTTATTTAACCCCACTACACAGAGGAACCTTTGCATGAGAATGTAAGTGTTTGACACTAACGAAGTAGATGAAGCATTTGAGTCTCTAGAAACTGAACCAAGATCTTTTACAACTCAAAAAATGCTCCAAGACCTGGAGCAGCTGTACAGAAACAAACATTACCACTTTGATCTTAAAGCCAAAAAGGAATCTACATGTTTTAGGCAGCAAACTTCAAACAGGAAAGCATTTAAGAAAGCTGCCTTCAGTGCTTCTGACTGAGCTTGGTTGGATGTCTCCTTTCTTGGATGTCATTACTGTGCAAATCTAAGGACTGGGCAGCCCCACTCTTCCCTGGATGAGCATCAAATAGCCCCACTTCTCATGGCTCCTCCCCATAGAGGCACCATCACAAACCATTCCAGGCAACAGTCTGGAAAAATAACCCAGGAAAGATGATAACCTAGGGATGAGATAATAATTTACCATCAAACTATTAAACTGAACAGGCTCAACACAATTATCAAAGAAGTGAAGTAGACATGACAAAGGGTAGGACTACACATCAAGAATTTAATTTGTTATGTATTTTACAGGCAGTATTTTCCCGATACGTTAAGGACTGGCCGTTATCTGTTGGCCCAAGTATTTAATTGTCATATGTGTACATACCATGGCCCTTATTATGGCCCATTGGCCAGATGCAGACCAACACACCTGGCATAGCAAAACAATCACCTTACAAAGATCATAGTTTTTAATAGAGTAGTCATGATCTCAGAAGTTAGGTTGCAAAAGCTGACCAACACTCTTCCCATTTTTAGAAGCACATACTCCCTAGTTTTGATGATAATTTTATTCACTGGGGTGTGAGCTTGCTCATCAGTATTTCATTTTGTGGCTGTTCAGGTTTGGTTTATAAAATTTGCATTCTTGTGTCAGCAAAGACTAGGAACAACACGCTCAACAACGGCATTTCTTCGTTTGAAAATGGCATATATTCCTCTCTTCATTTTTGAGAGTTAAGAAATAAGCTGAAGTGAACTTTAAGTTTCTCCTACATTTTAATGCCACCCTTTCAGAGATACACAATTCTTTCCTGCATTATTTGAAATAATCTTGAATTCTGAAACAAGATTTCTACTTTCCATTTCTTAAAGACTTCTTCACTTTCTACTGTCCTGTGACGAAGGAGAGGTGAGAAAACACTGAGAGTCTACTTATGACAGCCTATGAGATTACAGCTAAATTCTAAGAATGAAAATTATTATCCCTATACATGGAAGTCCTTCAAGTATGGGCATACCTTAAACTCAAAACACATCCACAGGGCCTAAAACATGACACCAAATAATCTTGCTGTGGTTTATTTTACCGTCTCAGCATAAGTCTTTGCTAGCGTAACTGTTCCTTGCAGAGACTTTTTTACTAGCATAACTGCAGCCTGCCGTCTACCTGCCACAGCTATGCTACTGTAAATTTAAGTTTGAAACATTTTAAGATGGTAAGCGTATTTCATATTAATTTTCATCTAACTAGGAAGCATTTTGGGAACATACAAATTATATGTCTTGCGTGACTCAACATCCAACTCTAAAAAACAAATCCCAAAGTCAAAAAAGCCCTTCCAAAACACACACTGGAATTGACTAAGATAAAAAATAAATGCTGTTAGGGTAGCAGTGAGGAGCATTCCACCTCTATATATCCTCAGTGAAAAATATACCATCACTACTTTGAAGCAAGTGACTCCAATCCACCCTGTGATAACAGGTCCACGTTGCTTGTTTTGTAAAATGAGGAGTGGCTGTAGCATTAGATGAATGGCAATCAGCACCATTAAAGGAAAATAAAGATGCTTTTGCTGTGTCTATTTATAACAGATGATTCACAACAGAAGATTATGTTAAAAATTGACACAATTATTTGTGTTTATAAAGAAACCCCAATATAAAACAAGAATAAAACTAATTTCTTGCAGAACACTAAAAGTTAAGAGCTAGACACACAAGTTGCCTTTATCATAGAACATTTACTGTAATTATAGGATTCACAAAAAGAAAAACACAAGACTATGACATGACACACTAAGTAATGACGGCTATAAATGACATAGGCACTACTCGTGACCATCAGACTTATGTGGGTCACTACAAGGCAGTAGAAGACAAGAGAATGTCTCCAGGATCCTTTGTTTGGTCTTGCTAAGAAGCCTGGAGTCATAAAAGGGTTTTCAACACCTTTCCTGGGCTTGTTACTGGTAGGCAGGGACTTGTGGACATGGAATGGGGAAGAAATGAGAACCATGCAGCCCTGCAAGCACAGCACTACGTGCCAGCAGTAGGCCATGAGCTCCACTATCAATCTGCCAGGCCTGGAGAGTTAAGGCCTGCCAGGTTTGCTCTGGCTGAACTTCTCTTGACCTGCCTGTTACTCAGTTTAGCTATGACAGTAGCTTCTCTAACGGACTAGATGCCTATGGCTCATTTATTTACCTTGGTGTGATATAACCTCCAGTTACCCTCTACATAAAGAGCTATTTACAATGATGTTGAGAAATACCAGCTCAGTATGGCAATAGAGGCTGTGAGAAGTGGAACCGCAGGATGCTGTAGAGGAGGACAGGCATGAGACAAGAGATGGGGCACAGGCTTGCCACCAGAGACCCCATGGCAATAAACAACTCACTAATGGCCAGTTAAAAAACCCCACAGACCTACAGCTAGACAAACCTGGCTTTAGGGGTAACAAAGAAATAATAACTAGCATACATAAAGGACACCATATACAGTAAATTCAGACATAACTTGGAGCTGCACTCCAATGAAAAAGGTGTAAAAGCATGTTAGCAAACAAATTCACAAAAGAAAAATAATCAAAAAACAAGTGGATCCTAGAGAGGAGAGAGGGAGAAGAAACAGGCAACATAATACTTCTTCCAAGAAAGAACTCCTAAGGCTGCAGATCTCACGTTACCATCGCAAGACAAAGCTGCTGACTTAAAGACCCAGAGTAGCAATGGAAAGGTAAAAGCAAAGGAGAAGAGACAGAAACCAAGAAGTGTGTGTGTTACAATTTTACCTACACTGCATAACATTCTTCTTTATGTAAATAACAGCAATATTCTCAGTTTTTACTTATGAATTACATTTGGACTCGAGTCAGACTGTTACGATTTCCATTATACTAACAATTAACTCTTGGCTTTACTTACACGCACAAAATGTACACACTATGCACGCTTTTATGGACACATCTACACACACAAGGGGTGGCTTCCCTCTCTGTCCATAAACACAAATGTAACAACAAGGATGGAATCCTCCAGTACTCCTCCCATTTTGCAACTCTGAGGAACATTATTAGTCTTTAAAGTGTTACAAGAAAATTACAAAATAGTAACAGCCCCAGGAAAAGCAACTAAATGGGCCACCTGAAACGAAACACATTCTTTCCTTGGGGGGAAACTCGATGTGCCAGGGTGACCTGGTCAACGTTGTTGTGTACCAAAGAGCTTTTCATACCTGTATATGCTCCTACAACAGCATCTAAACATAAAAATTAGTGAGCTAAGCAGTCACTGCTTGCACTGTTCTAGGCATCACAAAAGGCACCTGATTTCTTTAAGTCTTAAGAACAGGAAGGAAACATGGACGAGTTAATAAGCATCCATGTTCTTAGAGTAGAAAGTGCAGGAATTTGGGTTGATTTCCTGGATAAGGGCCCAGACAGGAGGAACATGAGCAGAGAGCCAGAACTAGGCCAGCAAATAGTGAATAGTTATTTGTCCTACTTTTCAAATACTCATTGAAGGTACTCTTACTCTGGCCCAATTGCATCTGTGAGGGGCGCTAATACATATAGCAACTATTCAGACAAACTATTTTGCAAAAAAGGAAAAACATTATGCTGACAGAACACCTAATGTCAATAGAGTCAGAAAACAAGGGATCTCATTCTAACACAACTTCGTTTTTCTTCTGTAAGAAAAATAAGCTACCTCACACAATTTTGATGCAAAGAGTAACTATTGTGGCTCTGGCAGAGGCAACAACACTCTTCAGATTAATCTGATGTGCACAAACAGCTATCATGAACACTGAGAAAATACAGGCCAGGCTTCTTCAGTGAAGACTGAATGCCACATGTAAGAGCCAACCACTAACATGTATTCCAAAGATGTACTTGCAGAACCAGCTGAGGACTCTAAGATATAAACAAAGCATAAAATATTCTCAGGTATGCTGTTATAAAAAGCATGAAAGGTTCTTCTAGTACTGGCAATACTAACAGCACAGCAGTGACAGGCATGCTTTTGGGAGAAAAAAGTAGGCACTAAGACTTGTAAATCCCAAGAAAAGTTAATAAGCAGTGTTGTGGATTTCATGATAGAGGATAGCAGAACTAAAACACCGCAGGACAACTGACCTGCCCAGATAACCAGGCAAGCCCTGACCTGCATAGACAAGCAAGCAGCTGCAGCTAAGGAAACAAAGAATATGAAGTGACATGAGTCTTGAGTTTACGAAATACAAAATCCAATACCTGTTTTTCATCAAATGCTAGTTAAGCAGTAACAGTTCAAAGTTTCACATGACATTTTATACATTTACTAAGCAATTTGAAAAGGAATTTGCAATACAACAGCCTTATCTAAAACCACAGCTGGCTACACAAAATTGCAGCAAAATTTCAACACAGCATAAGGTTTCCCAACCTTTCTAACAACCAAACACCCAGTACTACCACCCAAACAACAAGAAAAAGTGAAAATACCACACACTGCCTGTCAGACAAGGTAAGGCCACAGAGTTAGTAGATGGTAACCTCGAACACTAAAAGCTGTTCTTGACACAGCGAAGAGGTAAACCCTGGAGCTCCTTGCTGCGGGATGGGGATTCACAGGGAAACTGGACAAAACCACAGGACAAATCCAAAGGGTGTTTGGAACATGAAACTACCTCTAGCTCTACAAGTCCCTAGAAATACCAGTGTATGTCTATCACATCACTTTGATATTCATTCTTAGAAGCTACTGTCCTCTTCAGGGAACAGGTATCCTTACTAAAAGATCCTAAAGTCCTCTCTGGGAACAAGGAACTTAATGAAGTTTTTTTCTTTAAAAAAAAAAAAAGAAAAAGGGCAGAAGTCAAATGATTATGAGATAGAAAATGAAAAATGCCACACAATAAAGGATGAGGTTCAAAACAAAAATTCTCTTGTGGACATCAGATTAAGCACCTTAACAATGCCAATAACCCCCCAAAGGCATCAAAAAAGTCAGTAGGCACTACGCTGAGATGCTCTGGCCACAGATTTATGTAAGAAGACAAGCAAATAGAAAAACCCTACAGCTGCCTGTATGTCATTTGCTCGGTTTCTTCCTTCTCTTCTAAATGGCCAGCTTGGCTGGGAGTAGTAGGTGGCCCTGTAACTTGGCTAGGCTTCGGACCCAAAGGGTAAAAATAGAAAGGTTAAGGACAGAGCACAGTCTCAGTTTCAAAACAAGAGGTGTGGCAACCTGACACATTTGACACAGGATTTCATCCAGCAGCAGGCAGTTGTCCCCACTGGAACACTGAATCTGCTGAGCATGAGCTTGGTCTCTCCACTTCAGGCAAGAGATCTGGCCACTTGGTGCAAGGCCAAGAAAACTGAGCAAGTGGAGCACAAGGAAATGATGTTTCTGTAGCATGGCTTGGAAGCAGATGGAGTAGATACCATGCAGCCTGTTTGGGTTACACACAAGACAGTGGTCCTGGGACAAAAACTCCAGCAGCTCCACAATGAAGGTAGGATCCTGAGCTACAAGGATTTCTAGTTTGACTCAGCCCGATTTATGTTACAGCTATCTTGGAATTTCAAGTTTCAATGGAATAATTCACTGTTTTCCAGAGACTCGAGGAAATAAAAGCTTTTTTGCCCCATCTTTGATTTTTACACACTAATCTGTTAATTACTATGATTTTTACCTGCTTCCATGAGCAGTGTTTTAACTGTAACAAAACTATTTGTGTGACATCATCACACAAATTTCCACTACCAAAGTCAAAACATGAGAGCAGAGAATAGAAAAATTTTTAAAACGTTTAAAATCATTAACAAAACAAAAAAAAAACTGCCACAAACCCCAAAGAAAGCCACCAGCACCTCTAAGAAAAAAAAAACAACCAACCCCAAAGGAAAAAAAACCTAAAACAAAACAGAACAAAAACCCATGACAAAAAAACCACAAAAACCCATGACAAAAAAAAAAATTAAAATCACAAAACAACCCACCTAAGAAATCCATACTGAACACCTGACACACTGCTGGTATCCCTTTTGAAGGGGGAAAAAATAACTAGCCCGAGTCTTGTCTCTGACTGGTTTACACTCTTACGCATTTCTATCTAGCACTCACCTCAACCATCAGCTTCAATTTAGAAGCCAAATTTGTCACACTGTCACCTAGTTCCAAAAACATACAAATTACTTGTAAACCTCAGTCCTGAGAAAAATACTCCTTGAATAACAAAACAAAGGGATCATCTTCCCTCCCTGTGGAGTAACACGCAGCTGTCATCTTAACCACTAAAACACATTTTCCAAAATCACGCAGTATTCTTGATCTCTGTTTTGTTACTGCTCTCTGACATGTAGCTGTACTACCCATTAGAAACCACAGATCAACTTCTCACACCTCACACTGGTCACTGACTCTTGATTTCTCAAGCTTGGGAAGGTTACAGCCCAAGATTCCTACAAGGACATGAAATCCATGTGAAGGCCGTTTCTTCAGGCTAGTTAAAACTAGATAATAAATTCACACAGAACAGGGGAAAAGAATCAAATCCTTAAAGTACACATGCTCTACAGCACTATTAAACATCTGTGGCGGATGACAAAATGCATGCATTCCACTTAAATTAAAAACCTGTCATTTTTGTAGGCTCACTCACCATGGTAACAACATTGACCTAGAACGCCGTATAGTTACAGCTAAATTGTATAGAGATGCAGCAGCACAAAACCAAGGAAAGCAGAAATTTATTTAACCATCTCAGCCACAGCATTCTCCATAAAATGTTCAGTGTATCTGTCAATATCATATTTATTCAAACTATCTGCCAAATAAATCTCTACCTCAGCACTGGTAAAAACTGAGTTATTACTATCAAATACATTAATCCACATGCTAATCTGCCTCAGGTCACTTAAAGTTAGTCAGAAAGGACTTCTGTAAAGCCATCTACAATGTTGTTTTTGGTCCACGTGGGAGTTTGAAATCAGAGCCCGGGAGAAGTCCTCTGACTTGAATACTACAGCATGAAAATACCAAGGAACACAGAAGACTTTTCCTGTAATCCATTTTCTCTGGTTCAATTCATGGCATGTTGTTAAGGCCTAAAAATTTAACTACATGAAGGCTGAGTTTATCTTAGGACCCTGTATCACTGTAGTTGTAAAGCATACAGCACTCACATACCCATTTCAAGTGACATGTATCACAGCCCACAGAGGAGAGACAGTAAGTTATACAACCTACTTCATCCATATTGCAAGTGGTGTGTATACATATAAGACAGAAAAGCTAGCTCTAATACTACATGTACTACATCACCGTACAATAAGTGCTCATAGTACTTCCATATGAACTGTCACCCAAATATTTAAAAGTTTTCCAGTTGTACTATTTTCTTATTCGGTACTTCCAAAGGAAAGCAGAATTGGTTTCCACTAACAGATGACTTGCCTCCTAATTAATTCTCTACACAACTTACCAGGCGATGTAAGATTTTCAGCACAATCAAAAGTTCAAACACTAATAAAGACAGCTGGACAATACTGAACAGAAGCAGTTTTAGCACACACATCCTGCATGTCTGCTTAGCAAATGGACCAATAATATGCTGATACAAATCTATTACCTGTCACATCCTGCGAAGCAGCAGTCTCACATGCACACAGCAGTAATGCATACATACACGCTACAGCTTTCCTTTTTATGTCTGCGTAGTAATTAATTTTAAGTGCCAGCAATTCTCAATTACTCCATCATTAGGATGACTAAACATCATTCTACAGCAGGAATTACGCAACTATGTTTTGGTCAACCTCAAATACCGCCACTGTTACCTGTGACTTTGAATGCTGTAACAAATAATATGCTTAGGCACTGTTCATTTATTACAAAGACATTACTTAAGATTAGCACCCAATTTAAGAGTCCCTTCAGCTTCATACAAGTGTTCAAATACTCTGTTACCTCAGAACAGCGTCTCCAAGAAGGGAGCACTGAGTTCTATGGGAGTTTTAATCTCTATGGAAGGATAAAGCATCTCAAAACAGATTTCAGGTGGTACTACAAGAACTACTGGGTAGATCATACTTACTGCTAAAAGAACAGGAATGTGGAATTGTACCTGTTCAGGGATGACCTTAGACTGCACAATGCACTCATGTGAGTCTTGCAGGCAGATAAGCCCTCAGGCAATTACATAATAAAGAACTATTGAAACAGAGCCAAAGCATGAGTTTTCAGAGGAAAAGAGTCATGGGTTGTTCCATCATGCCTTGTTTTTCACAATGACTTTACTGTGATGTGTAACAAGGGAGTATTTGAACTGGTTAACTGATACAGCAAAAGTCAGCTGGAAAGGGCTTACATGGAGGAATGAAAAACTAATGCCCTTATGAGACTATCTCATACCGCTTTCCCAATAACATTTCAAGAATTTGCTGCTCCAAACTCAAAGCTGTTCTAGTTTGCCCACAGTCATACAGAACTTTACAGCTCCATCAACCCTGATCTCACCTGAGCATTCGAGATTTTTTTGGTATAATCTCCCAACAGTCTTGTATATAACCTCCCTTTCCCTACGCTGATCTGTATTCTGGAGTCCTTCCAAATCAGCTGACATCACTGGCATTTTCAACAGCATCACACACTAGTTAGATGTTTTGGACACAAACATTTATGCAAGTCCCAAGAAGTTTGGCCAGCCTCTCTCGCAGTCAGCTTAGCTTGAAATTTTGAGCTTACCCTCACAACAGAAGGCAGGAAATGTTCTACATTTAAATTCCAGAGTGCAGGCTTAAGGAAAAAAACTAGACGTTTTGCAGATACAATAGCAAAACTCAATACACATCTCAATTATTTTAGCAACAAGCCACTTCCTACTGTATCAAACACTGGATCTTTGTAATGCAGGAACTTTTCATGTTTTGTAACTCATCTTCCCTCTTTACAATTCTAGTTGACGTAAGAATGCCACCCAAACAATTATAAGAAATCCTAAAGGGGACTTTAGCCAATTACACTATGTTTTTGGAAAATGACCTGAAGACAGCAAAAAAGCCACTACCAAAAACCAATCCTTTATACCCTTCAAAGAAATGAAATTAATAATTTGTATTATTAGATGGTCAGAGAACTTCAGTATTCTTCTTCTATATATGAGAAATTTATTAGAAAATTGACCCTCACAAAGTACCTTACAAACCAGGTCTAAGCTGCCTAGCTAATTCCTTCACTGCTTTAGTGAAGCTCATAAAAAGAAAGGATTTTCGTAACACTAACACATCCATTATAGAACTATTTCTGTAACACTGCTGAATTCATCTGGTTGCCTACTATTAAAAAGTCACAGAGCAGGAAGTCAGAGAGCAGTTGCACTAAAGCACGGACATTACGATCATCAGGACACAAGCTTTTTTTCCAGCATCCTCCTCTTAGCTTCCACCATATAAAGGTCAGAAAACCACTAAGTAAAGCTTTTGTTGACTTTGCTGTGCTTTTTTCAACTCTCAAGACACCCATCTCAGAAAATAATCCATTTTGTTCCACACTGAATGTACAGCAGGCAGAAAGCCAGTAGCTGGCACTTTGTCATGTAGCTACTTTAATAAGAATTATGAATAGGCTCTTCCTTTTATTTCTACAGTCATGTTCCATTAAAATAAAAACTTATTTGCCTAAAAGATTAATACTGCAAACAAACACTGCTGTTATCAGCCTTGCAATGCTACATGCTATTCTAGGAAATACAGAGACACACAAATACTTGCTTAAGCTATTGCACTTCGCAAAGCACACTGTTCTTCACAGGCAAATTGATTGCAATATGCCATAACATCAGAAAATACCGATTTCACCATCACCAACTTACCTCCACAGTGCCAGTATTTGTCTAAGAAAAAACACACCCACAAGTTCCACCAGCCACAGAGACCAAGACACAAATTAAAGCAATAGTAAAGAAAACAGAAAAAGTATATCACTTCAGTTTACACCAGGGAACCACTCACTGAGTCTCAGGAGCAGTTCACTAGGAAATGCATTGCAATCTCCTTCATAACACATACCTGAACTGTCAGCTGAGAGAAGCTGAAATTCATGTTCAGTGGCTCTTCATCTCAAATCCTACTAGCCACCCACTCACTTCCTTGTTCCAAATGTGTTCACTACAGATAAAAGCCTGCCATTTACTCTCAGGATTGAGAGTATAGCAAATCTCAGCTACACTTGTCTTTGTGTAGCATGGCTTTTTAAAACAGTTCCCACTGCAGACTGGGAGTCACAGATACATGGATTTCTAGTACAGGCAGGAGTTAAAGATTAGCTAAAGGAATTTTGCCACTCAGATTTAATCTAAGAAGCCAGAGGTTGTATTTGCTCTCAGAAGGCAGCTTTCCTTCTCCTAATTCAATTATTACATTTTCATTAGAAGTTTTGTGTTTTGCAAAAACTGAGAAACAATGTACAGAGACATGCGGGCTTAAAGTCTTCAATATGGTAGCAGGTCCCAAAACCCGATGCTATCACCCACCGAGCAGTTTGCAAAAGAAATGAAAAGAGCACAAATAAGTGCCTTTAATGAAGTCAGTAGAATTACATGAACAAAGTGTTTCATACAGCAAGAAGGTACCTGCCACATCCCCCTTAGAAGAACAGCTTGTTTATTCAAATAATCATAAACATCCATTTTACTGAAATGCACTTATGACAATATTTTTTGGAAAATCATAGCAGTCAAGCAAGAAGCATATCCATCAGTACGGAGCTAAAATAGGAACCTCACCAGAATGCTTTCATTAAAACAGAAAAAGCTCACTAAAGGCTCCTTCCAGCAAGATGGCACTTACCTAAAAGCTGGAGAACTGCTTAACACAACCTGGCTTCTAACTAAATTTGCAACATGTAAGTTGTCAGACCTAAACAGAGTGGCACAACTGACTTTGACTTACAACAAGGAGCAGCAATCTCTCCAATCCCCTAAGCAGATAGAGCCAAACAGGTTGGGGAAAAGTGCATTTAATTTGGTTGAAAAGAAAGAAAATTGGATAAACAAATATAAAAGCTTTCTGTGATGTGCTTATGGTAAGTCAGCCTAGCCACATCTCACCTTTGAATGTGTGCAGGTGATCACAGCTACAGTTAGAACACAACAATTCATGTTGGCAGAGACAGCTAGATTTTTACATGACCTATACAAATACAGACAATATTAAAACATTACATCGTTATCTAGTCTAAGTTTGTTTTTCAGCATTAGATGAAGAAATACAAATACTAACCATCTTGATATAAAATACTGCCAGAAGAAGAGAGTATGACTGGGGGAAAAAAGATAAAGTAGCCTTTCCTGCAGCAGGTGTCCACACAGAAGTTTGTAATGTACCTATATGTCTGCAGAACATTTTAAGTATTCAGACTTTGCTATCAACCTATTCTACAAGAGTCTACTCTCTTGCTTACTGCTGTGTAAAGGTAACTTGGAGCCAATGATTATAGTTCTGCCTGTTCCAACACTTTCTTCCTGTAAATAGTGTCTATTTTATGTTCTTACAGGCTTGATTAGTTCTGTTCAGAGCTACAGCAGCTGCCACATCCCAGCAAACTCCACTGTATTTTCACAGCTAGAGAAATTCATCTGATCTGCGCTGCATATTTTCCTACTGACAATTACACATCCTGTGAACCCACCACCACATTTGAAAACACATTTCTGCAACCAGTTTAACCACAAGGGACCCCTAAGAGATCATGAAACATTCACTGGCACACACATTGCTCATAGAAGGGCAAAGAACCCTCCATGGCCACAAAGAGATACTTTCTCCTCCACTAACAGACAAGCTGAGATAGGTAACTCTAGTTAAAAAGAATATGATGGCGACATGCAACAAATAATACAACAGCTACCTGATTTTCTTTCATAATCATCTACAACATATTTCATCTGCTCAAGAATGCATTAAGCTGCAAATAAAATAAAAACAAACACATAGCAATGCATAGCAATCTCTTTCCTACCCTGGCTATATCATAACTTCAGAAAAAGCCAACAGTGAAGGACAGCAATATTTCCATGATGTTATGAAAATTTTAAAAAGTTATAATTGAAAATTATGTTAAAATCAGATACTAAATTGATATTAAATGTACAATACTTCCCCTTCAAAATTCTGAGCACCTTTATTTTGCCAACACCTCCTCACTTCAAGTTCTTTGCTACTTCACAAATCAAGCAGCAGCGGTACTTCCTTTCCTGAGAGGCTATCTGCTTAGCATCACATCACCTGTCACACCACAGTGTGGCAAGCAGCATCCTGTACACAAAACAACTGTCACTGTGTCCTGAAAGGAAACCTTGCGGTTCATCTTCAAACCAGACTAAAATAAAGATTCTATTTTTGTGTCACACCACACTGAGACAAACTTGTATGTAAACACTGGACCAGTTAAACTCCAGCTCAGTTTTACAGTCACCCAACGACAGAAGTCTGAATCTTTCGCTGTCACACAGAAGACAGGAGATCAGTCTTTTCAAAGCACTGCAACAAGAACTACGTGGAAACAACTCATCTCCTGCTTCTTAGTAGTTTACATACTGATCTGCAGTATCCTACTTCAGAAGTAAAATGTTATGGTAATAGGAGCATATACAAATAATATACAAATAAGTGAAAGCTAAAAGTGTTTTCAGAAGTCTGTTTTAATTTACTGAATTTGTCTTGACAAAGATAGCCCTTTATAAAGCAGAGGCTGCTGGTCAGCACCTTAAGTACAATCAAGCTGAAACACAGTATCTTGTAGAAAGGACACGACATTTGACATCAGATTTTATTATAAAATAATACAGTTTAAAGTAACAGTCTTGTCCTGTCCCAAACACTTTTTCATAATCACTACTACTATCTTGTGTAATGTCTTTTCAAATCTACCAACACTGTCTGCCAGAAAATTCACTGAATGACTCAGACACTTTCAAATCATAAATACTCAAAACTGCTATTTCCAATTCAGAACTACTTCTGTTGAAGCATCTAAATTTTGGATGGCATAACAATCCAACAAACCTCCTTAAGTTTCCTTGTCAAGTTTTTCATCATGCACACAGTATCTCCACTGACGAAAGCAAGCACTTTTTCTTCATACAGTGTCTTGAACAATTTGGTTACACAACCAGAAGCCTGTAAAACTTGCAAAATTTTTGGTGCTTAATATTATCTTTTGTAAACGAATGCTTGTCGCAGCTCCTCAAACATGCAACTAAAAATGTAAGATAACAGCAGAGATCCAGGTATTAAATGACTGGCACTACATGCCCTGCCAATACCCATTAATTTTCCTTCATGACAAATCAACACAAACTCTTGTGCAGAGCAAGCACAGCCTTTTCAAACTCCAGCCTTCTTATCCTGTATCCTAGAGCCAAGCTTCGTCTGAATCTCACCCACGTTGCCAAAAAAAAAAAAAAGCACTGCTCACTAGTCATTTGAGCAAACTAGTAGTAACGCCACCAGTTCAGCAGCACTAATACAACTCTATCCATACAAAGATTCTGACAGCAGAGGGTAAGGGGGAGCCCTCTGTGTCTAGCTCTCTTTAAGATCTGATATAATTGAAGATCTTGAAAATAAATTATGATAAATATGATAACATACACATAATAGGTAAGAATCTTTTGAAGGACTTCTCACCATGAAAAGATTTACTTGAAAAGTATGCCAAAAACATAATCTCTCGTCGTTCACACCAGATTATTTTTTTGTATCTGATTTATACTCAGAAAGCATAATTTTGAAAACATGGACTGTCAGGACGAAGTTTGTAACTGCTGCAACACTAATTCCAATTCAGGTTTCCACATTAGCAATTATTCTCCACTGTTTTCACAACAGAGCTGCCAACTACCTTATCCATGGGCATATTCAGTTGTCAGCTCAAATAAGACAGTCATTTCCATATTTTACCTACTAATCTTACACCTCCAGAACTGCTATGAAGTTGCCTACTAACACACACTCACAATCTTCCTACAGAATTGTCATAGTACAGATGAAGTTTACACATAAGTTATCCCTATAACCTAAAAGCCACAGCATAAAATCTTCCTAACTGGAACTGCCTAATATTCCTACACCAAAAGGAAAAACAAGCCCAAAACAGGATCACTTTCTTTCCTGTATAAACAGTATTATCTCATAGACAGATAAAAAGGAAAACAAGCTGAGTTTTACGACTGTGCTGCACACATAATTTCACGACACAACACCTACTTTTGTTTATCATAAACGTATTTTCCCCTGTTACACTCACTACCATTAAATTTGAAGTAGCCTCATTAAGATTCTGCAGAAAACAAACACTTTGCTACCAAAATACTGCAAAAAGGTCTCTGAAAGCTGAGGATTTTTCCAACAGTACTGAGAGGATTACGTAGTACACATACCTGCCTTCCACAACCGACCTGTAAAGACCGCATCCAGGGCTCAACCAGGAACTTAATACTCCCTGACATTGACCACAAGGAGTGAAAACAAGAGTTTAAGTTACATATTAAGAGTTCAACTCTTGAAACTCAGAAGGGTTTCCCCACAGGATATAGCTGATTTTAGAAGACCCAATCTGCTTTAAAAAATACATAACACAGTTGCAATACACAAGATAATTCATCTGCCTGAAGAACGTCAGTGGTGGAAAAGGGACAAAATGTATCTTTAAATGAGGAATAAAATCTGACAGCTTTTCTGCCGTGCGACAAGTGCATACGACAGGTTTAGACAGACAAAGTGAGAAAGCCTACATGTCAGAAAAACTTATCAGTTATTATTAATGGTCTTCTTGAACAAACGCTAACATGCACATCTACTAAAGCCACCAAGGCAACTGACTACTGAGGCAAAACAGGCACAAAAAAGACCTGACACTGCTTGAAAAGCTCAGCTAGAACAACAGCTGTCACATTGTCTTTGTCTTCCTGTTGATTACCATATGCTTCAACATCTTTGTTTCTCATCCTAAGCAAATAAGAAATTAATAATCGATTGTCTTACTAAAAATTAGAAGAAAAACAAAAACTAAAGGCTATCTTTCTCTAACGAGTTTGATTAGCTGTCACTCGGGGGAACACGCAAACGGTGGTTACAGCAGCGCCGAGAAGAACGTAATCTGTCCTTAAAAACTGCGGTGTTTAGGACACAGACACTCAGAGAGAGCTCTGCGGGCCAGGCAGAGTTCCCGCAGTTTGCCAGCGCAGGACTTAATCTTTTTATTTCCCCCGTAACAAGACTTGAGGAGCAGCAGCAGATTTCCGTGCCCTGACAAGCAACAAGTGTACGGAACACTGCAGACAAGACCCACTTAACGCGCTCTTGACCCACTTACAGTGTTCCACTGGCCTAAAGCCTCTCCCATCCGAGCGTTCATCTCAGCGCTTCCAACACTCTGACCGCAGCCTGGCCCTGTCCCTGCCCCCGGGCCCGCTCCCCGCGGGGCCGCGCACACACTACCCTGCCACCCCCCCGACACTCACCTGGCAACGGCCGGCGCCCGCGACGAGATGCCGCCCCGCGCCGCCCTCCCCCACCACC